>JAWIIG010000184.1:0-44351 GCA_033557465.1 Ichthyophis bannanicus
GCCGGATCAAGTGTCCGGCTGCAGGAAAAGAAACACGTCTCTGGCGGCATTTTGCAGCTCCTGAATGGAACCGTGGTGCCATGGCGACGGAACAACCATAAGAACATAAGATATGTCCAATATTGGAATCAGACCCAGGTCCATCAAGCCCAGTATCCTGTTTCCAACAGTGGCCGAAGCTAGGTCATAAATACCTAGCAGTTCCCCCCAAAAGACACAGGTTTTCCACACTGCTTGCATTGGGTCAAGCAGTGATATTCTGGGTCCCCTTTTAATAATGGTTTATGGACATTTCCTCCCGGAACTTGTCCAAACCTTTTTTAAATGCAGCTACCCTAATAGCTTTTACTACTCCCGCCGGTAACAAATTCCATAGTTTGATTACATGTTGAGTGAAAAAATATTTTCTCTTATTAGTTTTAAATAGGTTACCCTACAGCGTCCATTTGCATGTCACCTTATCTTTCTATACTCGAATGACGTAAATAATCTATTTATGTTTACCAGTTCCCCGCCATTCATTAAATTTTATAGACTTCTATCATATCTCCCCTCAGTTGTCCTCTTTTCCGGGTTGAAGAGCCCTAACCTTTTTAAGAGCTTCTCTTCATAGGGGTAATCCTTCCATCCCCTTTACCATAGGTTGGTGGCTCTTCTCTGTACCTTTTCTATAAACGGCTATATTCTTTTTACGATTCAGCGACCATAACTGCATACCATATTTTTAGGTGTGGTCCCGCATCATGGAATGATACAGCGGCATTATAATATTCCTGTGTTTTTCTTTCCATTCCTTTCCGTATGATACCTAGCATTCTATTATTGCTCTCGTTGTTCTGCCAATGCACATTTGGGTGGAGGGTTTTAAAATGTTATCCATGATGATGCCTAACTCTTTTTCCTGGGTTGAGGTTCCTAATGTTGGAACCTTGCATCATGTAACCATAGTTTTTGGGGTGTGGTCTTTAAAAAAAAGAGGTGAGCAACTTTGCACTTGTCCACAATAATTTCATCCTGCCACTTAGATGCCAAGTTTTCCAAGTATCAAGATCTTCTTGCAATTTGCCACAATCCTCATGGACTTTAATAACTTTAAATAGTTTTTGTGTCCATCTGCAAAGTTTGATAACCTCAACTTTGTTATCCTTTTTTCCAGGTCATTTCTGAATATGTCAAAAAACAGAGGGGCCCAGCACACTCCCTGGGGTACTCCAAGTTTGTGTTTCCACACAAGCTTCTTCTCAAGGCCTCCTCTTTGCCTGCCTTATGAATGCCTTGCATTTAACTTGCCAGTGCTTGTGGTGTTTCTCGTTTCAATCATTTGGCTCTTTTTTTTTCCATTTCCCCTCATGATACTGTTTTGGCCACATTCGCCGCTCTGACCTCAACTTTAAAAACCCATGCTGGCAGTTTTTTTTAGACCCCCTTCCACTTTTTTTCTTCAGCATGGAATGCAGCTGGTCTGGGCTTTTCCAAGATAGTAATTTTTTAAACACCACCCAAGCTTGATGTAAGTTCTTTAAACCTTTGCAACTGCTCCTTTTAGTTTTTCTTAACTATTTTCCCCCTCATTTTCTCGTAATCTCCCTTTAAAAAAGTATTGTGAATGTTCCCTTACCATCCCTCCTCCATTAATTAAATCAAACGTGATCATGCTATTTATTTATTATTATTAATTTATTTTATTACCAGTCCTGTTTTATACCACGCTATTCAACATCAAAGTGCGGTTTACATGAAACAGAAACTATATACGTTGCAGGGGACTGTTCCGTATTTACAATATACAGTATTTACAATAAAGTACGATCACTATTGCCAAGTGCCCTCAACACCCTTATCTCTTGCAACCAGATCTGCTGTTCCATGAAGGACTAGGTCCAAAATGGCTTCCCACGCTTGGTTGTTTCAATGAATCAGCTGCTCCAACAAGCAGTCATTTATTTCATCGATTTATTTATTTAACAGTATTTCTATACCGCCCTTAATTCGTACAATCCAAGCGTTTAAATAACCCAACAAACAAAAGTCGTGAGAGTGTGATTCATGCAGTGAAGGCGGTTTTAAGATTTACATGTGAGTGTAAAGTGTATTATATTATAATGAACTATGAACATTAAGCGCTATAAATACCGCATGAGCTAAACTACAAGGTTATATATAAATTAGGGTTAAAAATATCAAGAGTCACTGTACAAAGATGAAAATGACAGCCCCGGGTAATGTTCGATTAAAGCAACTTTATCTCCCCAGCATTGTGCTTCCTCTCCGTGACACTGACCCAGTCACAATTAACCGGGATATTTAAAATCAATCCCTTTTTACTGACTGTGCTTGTATCCTTTTTTTTAGCTTCCCTGATTCCATTGAGCATTCATCATCCATTTGTTCATTCTGGCCAGGCGGTCGATAGTACAAACACCCTCACTGCCATTGTGCCTTCCCCTTTTTATATGGAATTTCAATCCATAGAGATTCTACAAGTCAACTTTTGTTTCCTGCCAAACTTGAATCCTTTCTGACCTCAATGCCCTCTCTAACATAGAGCACCAACACCTCCACCAATTTGATCAGCTCTATCATTTGTGAAATAGTTTGTTAAACCGCAGGTATCACAGTGTCCCACTGGTTTTCCTCCTTCCACCATGTTTTCCTGAGATTACCAATCATTTTCTTACCTCTCATTTAGGTGCTATATATTCTAACTCTCTCATCTTTATTTTTTAGACTTCTAGCATTTTGCCCATGCAAGCATATTAAGAGACTGTATTTTATTCATTTATCATCTGGCTATCGGTAGGCAGGGGTAATTTAAGAAACATAGAAAAATGATGACCAAAAAGGCCACATTGGCATAAATCTAGTCCTGTCCTTCCATATCAACAACTACAACAGTCCCCTTTTTTTTAGCTTAAGATAAATCCTCTGTGTTTGTCCCAAGCTTTTTTGAATTCATATACTGTCCTCCAAGCTCTACCACCCTCCACTGGGAGTACTATTCCACAGATCCACCACTCTTTCCCGTAAGAGAATATTTCCGCAATTCTCCTGAAAGCTGACCCCTTTCCAACCCTCATCTCATGTCCCCTCACAGCAGAACTTGCTTTCACTCGAAAGAGATGCTCTCGCCCCTGTGCATTCATGGCCATTGGCGTTATTTAGATGTCTTCAATCATTTCGACCTCTAATCCCCGCCCTTGTCCTCTAAGGTAGACATATTAAGATCCTTAAGGGGTATGTTTACTAAACATTCATAACGTGCGGGGCCGCGCTAGTGTGCGTGTGGCCATATAAGGAGTGGGCGTTGCGTCCTGAAAAAGAAAAACACGCGGTTTACATATGCGCCAATGTGCGCCCCGCACATGTGCGTCCCGCACATTACCGCCTGGAAAAGCTGCGCGGGAGGGAGAAGGCGGCGCGCTGATGGGAAAGCACACGAGCTGAGCCACAGCACGATGGGAACGACGCCTACCAATGGAGCAGGGATCGGGGGTTCAATCCCCGCAGTGCCCAATGAAGCGGCAGGCTCAGGCACCATTTTAGGAGGCACAGAAATAGTGGGCAGCAGAAGGCGGCGCACTAATCCTTTACGAGGCAGAGGAACTTTGTGCGGCATAAGGCGGCGCGCGGATGGGAAAGCACACGAGCTGAGCCACAGCACGATGGGAACGACGCCTACCAATGGAGCAGGGATCGGGGGTTCAATCCCCGCAGTGCCCAATGAAGCGGCAGGCTCAGGCACCATTTTAGGAGGCACAGAAATAGTGGGCAGCAGAAGGCGGCGCACTAATCCTTTACGAGGCAGAGGAACTTTGTGCGGCATAAGGCGGCGCGCGGATGGGAAAGCACACGAGCTGAGCCACAGCACGATGGGAACGACGCCTACCAATGGAGCAGGGATCGGGGGTTCAATCCCCGCAGTGCCCAATGAAGCGGCAGGCTCAGGCACCATTTTAGGAGGCACAGAAATAGTGGGCAGCAGAAGGCGGCGCACTAATCCTTTACGAGGCAGAGGAACTTTGTGCGGCATAAGGCGGCGCGCGGATGGGAAAGCACACGAGCTGAGCCACAGCACGATGGGAACGACGCCTACCAATGGAGCAGGGATCGGGGGTTCAATCCCCGCAGTGCCCAATGAAGCGGCAGGCTCAGGCACCATTTTAGGAGGCACAGAAATAGTGGGCAGCAGAAGGCGGCGCACTAATCCTTTACGAGGCAGAGGAACTTTGTGCGGCATAAGGCGGCGCGCGGATGGGAAAGCACACGAGCTGAGCCACAGCACGATGGGAACGACGCCTACCAATGGAGCAGGGATCGGGGGTTCAATCCCCGCAGTGCCCAATGAAGCGGCAGGCAGGCTCAGGCACCATTTTAGGAGGCACAGAAATAGTGGGCAGCAGAAGGCGGCGCACTAATCCTTTACGAGGCAGAGGAACTTTGTGCGGCATAAGGCGGCGCGCGGATGGGAAAGCACACGAGCTGAGCCACAGCACGATGGGAACGACGCCTACCAATGGAGCAGGGATCGGGGGTTCAATCCCCGCAGTGCCCAATGAAGCGGCAGGCTCAGGCACCATTTTAGGAGGCACAGAAATAGTGGGCAGCAGAAGGCGGCGCACTAATCCTTTACGAGGCAGAGGAACTTTGTGCGGCATAAGGCGGCGCGCGGATGGGAAAGCACACGAGCTGAGCCACAGCACGATGGGAACGACGCCTACCAATGGAGCAGGGATCGGGGGTTCAATCCCCGCAGTGCCCAATGAAGCGGCAGGCTCAGGCACCATTTTAGGAGGCACAGAAATAGTGGGCAGCAGAAGGCGGCGCACTAATCCTTTACGAGGCAGAGGAACTTTGTGCGGCATAAGGCGGCGCGCGGATGGGAAAGCACACGAGCTGAGCCACAGCACGATGGGAACGACGCCTACCAATGGAGCAGTGATCGGGGGTTCAATCCCCTGCAGTGCCCAATGAAGCGGCTAGATGAGCCATCATCTGTCATGAGCAATAGTGATCTAGGAGGCATTTTACATGTTATTGTTATTACTCCCCCTTGCAAATGCACTATGAAAGCACTGTAATATCAGGTGATGCATATGACGCAATATAAGGTACCTCACATGTCAAATCCTAAAGCGCATTGTCCACCAAGGAAATCACAATGTCGTGTGTAGGGTGCTTTACAGTTTGTCGTATGAGGCAGGGCATGGTCCAAGCACAGTCAGTGCTGGCATCACTGTGCAGTCTAACGCAGGGAAATCCCAGGTAGGTGAGCAGACATGCAGGAGGGAACAGCAGTGTAGCACAATGGTTAGGGCATTGCGTGATGGTGCAGGGGTCATGGTGCCAAATGAGCAGTGACCAAGGTTGGCTTAGTGACATCTGTTTTCTCAGAATGCAACTGTACAGTAAGCTGTGCTGCCATCTAAACACAAGCCTAGCCAGAGTATCGTTCCGTTAGGCTGCTACACAATGCACATCATAAACAACCACATCATCAAATGCGAGTGCACATGTAACCCAAATACTGCACAGAGCCGAAAGGAAAGGCAATCCAAAAGTATAAGAACCACTGACATCACAGGTGCTGTACCACAAAGATCTCCACAAGGCTATGTGGCGGCAACAGAAATGGATAAAGACACTGGTGCCAGCTGTAGCTATGTACAGAGTGATGGATAATGTACCATGTTATAATGATGGTGTGTAACCGTGGATGGGAAGATGTGTCCAGCAGAGGAGGCTGAAATGGCAGGATCTGTGAAATATCATGATTACAGTGGACTAGCGATGATATGCAGAGCAAACACAGGAGCGACCAACATGGAGAGTTGTGATGCAGGAAGGTGTAGGAGTGCAGGAAGGGTTGCAGCTGCATGCACATCAGGGTAGCATGACACAAGAGTTGGCAGACAGAAGATGGACAGATGCATGGCTCACAACTCAGATGAGTGTACAATGTGTCCACAGCACAAACCTGACAACATATGACAGTCAAACAAATGGAAAACACAACTGCAGGACACGCATGCACATCCAAGAGAACAGAGAGGAATCACACATACCAACAACCCCAGAAATGTAAAAGCAAAAACAGGTAGGAAACAGCACCAATGTGTGTGTTTTAGCAAAGGATGCAGTCAGAAATAGTCCAGGCCCTCACGCTACATGCATGCTGGTTGTAAGGACAGGCAAACCCACAAGGGAAACCATGAACAAATGCACCTGCAGAACTCCTGTGTACATTTCAGATCACAGTCTGTAGTTGGGACCAGGGACGCATGCACAAACACACAATGATATGTGATGCTGTAGACACAGCATGCAAAATATACAGACCACATCACCCCAATCCTGAAAGAAACATACATACAGGCACCTGAAGCAAGGAGTCAATACAAAGCCCTCCCACTTACCAACAAAGTCATACATGAAGCACGCAACCCCCAAATCAACACCAGACTGTGTCGCCCAGGCCACGGCACAACTACCAGACAAGCCCCCACCAACTCCGGTACTGTAAGCAACAAATGAACCAAATGCCCGCAAGGGACCTGCAATCGAGACCCTGAACTTCATGCCCCATGTATCATGCACAGCCCCCCAAGATGTCCTGGTAACAACCCAGACCACTAATCCATTATAAACAGCTGAAAAACATACTGTCCCAGGAACCCCACTAATCCAACCCCTAACCCACCCCATACAAATATGACAATGTGCACAATCTGTCAATGTCCATAGTATGTCCTATGTCCCCATTTGAAACCGTCAATGTAGCCCCCCTGGCAATGGCCGTGGCCAACATGTAAAACCTCCCCCCCCCTCGTATGAAACCCCCCTTGACCGTGTGAAAAGTGGGATACCAAAACAAATACATAAATATATACAGACATAACAAGAGCAAAGCAAGGTATCCCCAAGGGCAGTGGAGGATGCGTGGCGAAGCAATGTACTGATCATGGACAGGACAGCAGAGAGCAACACATGAAAAAGGGTGAACACACACCTGCTGAAACCCAGCACCACCACACCCCCAGGTGCACAGCAGTGTAAACAACATAATGAGAGAAACCTATGTAACAGATGATATCTGCTGGCTAGGCAGCACACAGTGCACACCCTGCTGCACCCTGATCACAGACAAGGGTGTGTGTAGAGTTGATTAACCTGCAGTGAACTAATGGTCAAGTCAGCATAATGTACAAAATAATTAAAAACAAAGCATATCGTGGGCTAAACGCATAACCTTATTTGAAAACACATGCCACCAACCACACCCACAAATAATACACTGAGCCCAAGGAATACATAATATGCCAAAGACAGGGTCTGTATGTGAACCAGTAAGAACCTGTGATGTGCAAAATGCCAGACACATGCACAGCTGCCATCGTACACTGTTGTGAGCACAGGTGGACATGCACCTTGCAAGCAAACCAGTAGACACAAGTGTGAATGTGCTCTACGAGAGGAGGAGCAGCCTAGTCGTCACAAAACTGTCATGCACACAAGGCAACCAGGCCTCATTTCAGAAAACCAGATCATGTGGCCCTTGGAGAGTAACTCGAGGAACATTGTCAAGGTAACCACGGAGTCCCAAGGTCACAAGGAGTCATGACATATTCAAAGGTAGACATTGTAGTGCATGTGTGTGAACATGACCAAGCAGCAAAAGGAACTAATGTCTGTATAATACATATATTTATTTGGATCACACCTCCCAGTTACTGTACACAGTGTAATCATAATTTCAAAGTAAGCCCCTCCCTGTTTAAAGATGGGAACACAGTCAGCAAGGTACAAACACACATGCCACATAAAGGTCAATGCCTGCGCACAATTGAGTGGCATGAGATCTCTGGTGGAACAGGTGCATGATATGCACTGGGTTCCAGGGCCACATACACGAGCATCTGCTGCATGCCCACAATGTGTGAGCTACATATGAGGGCATGTAGACTCGAGGCGTTGTAAGCGTAAGACCCCAAACACATCACATGTCCCCCCCCCCAACATAGCCCTCATGCAACACAGGTGGCCCCCAAAAGAGAAAAACATATGCTGGCACAATGTTGACATGTGACAAACACCCTCATTAAGTTATGTCCAACCTCCCACATAATGGCTGATTGGCACATCAGAAAGTATTCAGTGTACATGACAAATATCATCTAGAGCTGAATGATTGTATGCTAACAGGTAGCAGGGACACATGAACACAGAGAAAATACAAAGCACACAACTCCCTGAAAGGTGCAGACATAACACCGTGCAGTATGTCCCCTTGCATTGTTTGTTTGGTGGACAGTGTTTGGCTACCGATAGCATGGTCCATGCAATGCTGAAGTGTAGGAGGACAATGGACACCCACTCTGACCCACACCAAATATAATGGCCTAATGAGACTGTTGTCAATGCAGGGGGTAAAACAGGACTCTGCAAATGTGCACTGCACCGCGTGGACAGACATGCAGAGTGTCACATCTGTACAGTAAACATATACAATAACTAGCATGTCCAGATGCAAATGATGGTCAGACAGCCTACAGTGAACCACACAGAGCCATAGGTCCACATGCAGTGTCTCACAAACATAGTTATTGAGAAGCACAGGCACCAGCTGTACACAAACATGGTACAGTGATGCCACACATGAATCTAAGCACCCCTGGCCCCTCCACACATCTAACAAGGATGGTGGCGGACATGAAAGTGTGTATGTGGCAGAACCTGCACCTTGTTTAGGTGTGGGGCAGGTGGACATAGACAATTGGATCCCTCCATGTGTGCCCCCGTGCCACAAACATGGCTGTATGCTGATGTTGAAACCCACAAAGTAACATATCATGTGTGCCATGTCACACACATGGGACACACCTATACACTAACCAACTGTGGAAGGATGTCAGAAATACATAGATTATGTCAGTCCCTGATGCGCACAGTGTCCCAAAAGCAAGGTGTCCTTGACAGCCAAAAGATCATCGCAAAACACACCATGCAAACCTGGCCATGCACAGTAAAGTGCCATCGTCCAATATGACACAGTCCATGAAAGTCCATCTGTGTCCCTGTCAGCAGCACGACACACAGCCACAGCATGGCACACACTGTGTGTTGTACAGGTCTATCATGGGTAAGTCAGCGGTCAAAGAGCAAAATTGTCCATCACAGGCCTGTGTGCCACCAACATAGGTCAAACATCCAATGGCACATCTCCCCGGAAAGAATAAGATGAACGTCAGTCCCACAACAGACGTTGGATGGTGAGCCAGATGCCGTGGAGGAAATGGTGCTGTTATGTCACCTGCCCTGTGTCACGAGAGGAGAAGTATGGTATTGTTAGACACCTTGCCAAAACAGAACAGATTGCCAAGAATCACAATACACAAAATACAGACCAAAGGGATGCAAAGTCACAAATTACAGCAGATGCATATAAAAAAAAGGAGATGAGCGCCAACAGTACATGTAAATGCAGGCATGGCTGTCACATGGATATGGTTATGTACAATCCCAGGTCACACGGGCATCTCACAGCTACACACTATATGCATCTGTTTGTGTCTACAGAGATGCTACATAACATGTCCATGTGAGGATCATAAACCCCAGGACAGGTACAGCCAGATGTAATACCAAATTCGCAAAGTTAAAACAAACCCTATGTGTGCATCATGCGGCCGTCATCAATTCCTCCAAGTACTGCATAGCCACATCAGGTCACAGCGAAGGGAGACAATGTCAGCCAGACATGTCGATTTACCATGTACATCAACTGTTGATGCATCTCCACAGCATGCCTACATATGAGAGAAATAAATGTTGCTCAACACCTGTCTCTCAAAACACAAGACACATTGCTGCTCACAGCTCACCACACATGTGGACCATGGTGACAAGGCAAGCAGCACAACAGTAGAGGTAGTACACCCCACCATGCCCCCCAGGTGCCCACACCCATGAGAGCACGTGATAATGTACCATGCCTGGACAATGCTGGAGGACATATTCAAAACATAAGCGCAAACACACACACAGTATGCGTTGGTCAGGGGCACAGCTGAAAAACATGGGCTGAATGTGCACAAGTGCAAACCTGTGCACATCATGGCCAAGTCACATGCACATATACCTTGGTGATGTCTGATCTAACTATGATGGTGTAGACAGAAAATGCAGTATCCGTAAAACACGACAACCAAAAACACATCTAACTCTGCTGTACATCTGACTGAAAAGGTGTCCCTGCGAACATACTGTACACAAACACATGGGGAGATGGGTCACCACCCCAAAATATGGGTAAGGGAGGCTGTCAGGGGAGAGTTGTACAACACCAGCTGCCTCATATGACACATGACAGGCGACATGTTGCTCCCATGAACCCATGTACGCACAATGTAGCTGTAGATCCACCTACCCTGGACCACAGCATCTTGGACGATGGGCCCTCATGTGCCAATGCTACAGTGGAACAGCATCCTCATGAAGCTGGTCCTGTGGAGAGGGAAACAAACCATCACAAAATATATGTCATGTCCCATCTGTGAAACCCACAGTACACAGCAATGTCAACAGCTGGCAGACCCCACAACCTGACCCAACGACTGACTGTTCACCCTCACACTGTACTGATATACCACATGGGAGAGGCAGCATGTAGACGTATGATACCAATGAAATGTCCCCCTATTACTCATTTGCCCCCACCACCCTCGGTTGCTCCTCACACCTGTCTAAGGAGGTGTCTGCAAACACCATGTGTGAAACACATCCCAAGGTCGCACTATTAGTCTGTGTTGGCCAGGTTGACAACATTACCCCCTCTCCGTGTCTATGACTCCCCTAATGTTGTTTGTTAGTCCATTGTACATACCTGTGACACCTGGTAATATGCTGTACCACCCCCTGTATCCACTGTGCAAAGGAATATTATGCAGTGTACATCCTGTACATCAATGATTACTTAGATATGTGCACTGATCATGTGCCTAAATACATGGCAATGTCATCACCATGTGTACCAGACAACACCCCCATGTCTGTCTTTCATCAGACCATGATGGCGTCATGTCAGCCCACTGGGTATCAGGGAGAATGTTAATCCATGGAGAGGCTATATGTGCACCTGCACCACATATCACCCAAATAGGTCTGTGTGTGTATGTCAACATAACATCCCTTGCCAGTGTAGACAAGGCATATGTGGCTGTGTACTGTGCTAACCTGACCGACATACAGCATGTACCAGAGCCATGACGTAGATGTTCAGATAGTATCACCCACATATGCCACTCTTTATTTGCTAAACCGCTAAACTAGCAAACATATACACACATGCAGCTCTACAGTGGGGTCCTGTAATCCACCCGTTCATGATGTGACCCGCTGCACATCCGTATGTGTGTACAGTGAGAATACTGCAATGTATGACACCTCACTATATAAGATGAAACCAATGATATGGACCCCGGGCTGCACACTGACTATGTCCACATGCCTCACCCTAGCCATGTATGTGCTACGTAAATCAACATACCATATGGTACCGTTTGGTGTGGCAGCAACACCTGTCACATGTAATCTATCCCATCATGGGTATGCAGTCATGCGCATGTGTACTGTGCTATGTAAGACATGTTGCATGACACATTATAAACATACAGACATAGCCAGCCCATAATAGCATAACACACACACAAGCACACCCTGATTGTAGTACATAAACAAGGTGGCCGCATGAGAGCTCTCCACAAATGTTGCCATCTACACCCCATTTAACCCCGGAACATATGCCTGACACCGTGCCACACACACACTATAATGGAAACAGTGTGTTTGCACAGCAGTTGCTATCACACACAGACACTAACTGGTACTGTGACCCCCAAAAGCTCATAAAGGTGTCTCAACACACAAACCCCAAAAACACCAACAGCCCCTGTTGTGCCCTGTCCACATTGTCCATTGCACACCCCTGGCCCTATGTTACTGTTGGATGTTCAGCATAAGGACAATGCAGTGATGGATCTGAATGCTATATGTGCAGACACATGACCCGTTATAAACCTCACATGCACACAACAGCACATATATGTGGGAGGATGTGCAATACATACCACTGAATATCTCAGCAATCAACCTCTGCCTGACCGCTGTGCCTGCCTGTGTGTCACCACTGGCACGTACAGGGGGGCACGGTGGATCCTCCGCAAGATCCTCATTAATCTCTGCAGCAATATCATGCCTGAGAGCAATGTTGTGCAGGATGCAACAGGCTACGATTATCTCTGCAACAGTCATTGCCTTATATTGTAAGGCCCCACCTGTCCGATCCAGACACCTGAAGCGACTTTTCAAAACGCCAAAGGTGCGCTCTATGACAGAGCGGCTGGAGGCGTGGGCCTCATTGTACCTCCGCTCTGCACGTGTCCGTGGTTGACGCACAGGGGTTAGCAGCCAGGGGCGACATCCATACCCTGCATCACCTGCAAAAAGAGAATGATGCATGTGAATGCATGAGCGCATGCCACCACAAATCTGCACAGGTATGGACCTTAGAGACAAGTGCATTACACATCCTGACAGAATCATATGACAACACAAATATACATTTGACAGAATATGACCTATGGTGATAGAAATGTCAGAAAGGGCCCCTGTAGTCTGGACAGACATGGCAAATAACAGCAATGTCACAGTTTTGCAAACAAAGATCCGCTATGTGTGGCATATGCGTCTTGGTATGCAGTCAATGTCCGCATCTCTGAAACCACCAATGGCAGCCTAAACCACCAGCACACAAACAACACGTCAAACGTATATGTTAGCAAGCTATACACCACAAGAATGTTGTATGAGGCAATGTAAACGCACACCCAGAACATGTCTGACCTGGGATTTCGACAACATCAACCCAATATCACCTCACAACACTGTGTCCAGTAAGGTCAACATACCTACAGACAGCAGTCTGATGCCATATGCTGTCGACCGCTGACCAACAACCATGTCAGTGGACACCCGGTCCACTGTCACCATCATGTTAATATCCCTGTTAAGCTGTGTTCCACAGATCTGCACACTGTAGCCCACATGAGCCCTGAACTATCACAACAACAGAGACTGTCAAGGTTCCTCTGTATGGGGTACCAACACCTCTCTGCCCGCTCACAAGTTGGCCCCTGCCCTTGCTGTCACCTCTCTCAAAGTCAGAGACACATCAGATTAATGACATACACTGATGCCAAAGTAGTGGCCATCTGCAGTGGCCCAAAGTCATTCACAACACACGTGTGTATGCACACATGTTATGGGCTATGCCTAAACCAGAACCCTACCTAGGGAAAGGTGTACCCAACGTTGCCAAGGTTATGAACATCCATCATATGTGTCGAAACCCCAAACAACTACCAACCCATGTCATCCACCAAACAATGTTCAAGAACCCCAGTAATGTGTAGGGGTGTGGCCCTCACACACACAAATGATATGCGATAGGTGTATGGCTTGTGACTCACAGAAATGTGACATGACATAACACAGTTACCTCAAATGCCACTAATGCACAGGTGGGTGTGATGGACAACAATCCCACCCACCCACCTGTGGCCCGGTGAAATACACACACACGTTGAAATGCACACCCATGTACATGCATCTGAACATGTGCATATGTCCCCCTACACCATCAGCATATCACCCCCAGGTATTGTTTCCAACCAGATGTGACATGGCTCATCATGTCACATGCAACTCAATGTCTACACCCCGCCCACAATGTCTGCTGAACGTGAGCTCAGCTGCCTAACACACAGAGCGTATATAGTGCAATATATAAGAGATGTTAAGTGACAAAATGATATAACCTACAGACTACATCATATGTGTGGACATACTCACCCAGCAGGATGCAGTCCCCATACAGTCCCTCCTCAAACTGTCGAAATAGTGCTGAGCGATGCAGGATATAGGAGTCATGGGTGGACCCTGGAAACCGTGGGACCACATTCAGAATATGCAGATCAGCATCACATACAACCTGAACATTCAGGGAATGGTAGTGTTTGCGGTTGCGGAACACCACCTCCCTGTCTCTAGGTGGGACCAGGGCAACATGTGTGCAATCAATAGCTCCCATCACGTGTGGTATCCCAGCTACAGCCTCAAAGGCTTGGTTCAGGGTCCCCCAATGTTGCCTAGTGTGGGGAAGGGCTATGTAATTCCCCACCCGGCTGACCATGGCACGCAGTACCTGGTGGAGACATCGGGAGAAGGAGGGTCGGCTCATGCCACCCACTGCGCCCACTGAGTGTTGGAAACAGCCAGAGGCAAAGAAATGTAAAGCAGCAAGGAGCTTAACTAAACCCGGTATGGCATGGGACCGATTAGTCAGGGGCTCGAGGTCAGGTCGTAGATCCTCATAGAGCTCCCTAATAGCCCTTGTGCTCAGCCTGTACAGGGAGATGACCTGGTCCTCACGCATGTCCTGGAGCTGGGCCCTGGGCCTGTAGAGGCGAGGCTGCCGAGCCTGCACCTCGGCACGTCTCCTGCGCTGTGCACGTACATCAGCTGCCTGGCCCTCCTCCACAGCTGCAGGTCTGATTTGCTGCGGGACTACACCCATGCCCTGTGCCTCAGCCCCATGGACACCATCCCCCCTGTCCGGCAACCGCAGCATCTGCTCACCATCCAGGGCACATGCAGAAACATATATCCCAGCCATCACCTCACCCCGCAGGCCTACACAAACACACTACAACACACACACAAACCTCCCACAACAGCGACCAACTCACAAACACCGACTGACAAACTGAACAAACGGATGCGATACACAACACAATACACACAATACAATACAATACACACAGTACAACCCAATAGACAATGAACTACACAGATAACCTAGCCTGATCAATATGTCACCCTCTCCAAACGTACACCTCTCCTACAATACAACCCTCAATGTGTACTATCTATGCCTGAGGATATATAGATGTATTTCCGGTGTTGAGATGTGCGCCTGTGACGTTGTGCGTCATTGTGCGCCGTGGGGGAGCGCCGTGCGCATGTGCATCCCATAGAGCAATCCCTGCCGTCCGTGTGCGCCGCGCTGGGGCGTGTATGCGTGATGACGGCATGTGCGTCTGAATGCGCCGCACCCAAACGCCCATGCACATCTCTGACGCAGATCCGCGGCGCGCACAGACGAAAGCGCATGCGCACATCTGTGGCGCGGAAAACAAAGCCGAACAGCAACAGCGCATGCGCAAACGAAAAACAGAGCGTAAACGTCCATGTTGGCCGCGCTGGGGCGTGTATGCGTGATGACGGCATGTGCATCTGAATGCGCCGCACCCATACACGCCCATGCACAGCTCTGACGCAGATCCGCGGCGCGCACAGACGACAGCGCACGCGCACATCAGCGGCGCACCAAAAAAAAAAAGAAACGCATGCGCAACGGCAAAAAGCAATGATAATATGGTATAAAACACACTGTACCACAGGTAAACGACGAGGGTGTTGTAAGATACAGTGAGGGAGTGTGGAGAAACAGAGGCGTGTGTGATACTGAAGAGGTAGAAGGTGTTGTAGGGGGAGAGGAGGCTGTGTGTCTGTAGAGTGCCATATCGTATTTGGTGTAGCACTGTTTCTGTGTCTGTTCTATGTGTATTGTTGTGTTCTGTGCAGGGTAGGGTGGATTGGGTGGGGTGGGGTGGTCTGCAGTGTGTAGGGTGGTGTGTGGTGTCCTGTGCTGGGTGGGGAGTGGTGAGGGGAGAGGGTGATGGAGAGAGAGGGGGAGAGGGGGAGAGAGGGGGTGAATGTTGATGAGGCCGGTGGGGATGCAGAACACCAGTGCACTGCAGAGGTGGGTGGGGCGGTGACACCGGTGCCTGAGGCTGTTGCAGGCCCATCGGGGAATACAGGTGTGGAGGTGCAAAGACACACTGGCAAAAGAAAGCGCCCACCTGTGCCAGCTACGCAGCGGAGGAGGGCGCTGAGATTCAGTGACCAGGAGAACCACAGTCTCCTGAGCATGGTCCTGGAGAACTACGATGTCCTCTTCGGCCGCCTCAGTAGCCAAACACCCGTGGGGAACCGCAATGCTGTGTGGGAGGATGTGAGGCTAGCAGTGGCTGGGGCGGGTGGCCCACCAAGAGACACGGACAGTCTGAAAAAAAGATTTTCTGACATAAAAAGAGGTGTACGGCAGGTGATGGTGGCTGAACACCAGCATGCCCTGGGGACAGGTGGCGGGGGCCCCCTCATCTCCCCACTATCGGCCCTCGAGCGTGAGCTTGCAGAAAGACTTGGAGATATCTACACATGTGGCCTGCCTGAGCTCCTGGATACTGCACACCCGCTAGCAGGTACGTCTGACAAATCTCTATGTAACAATGTCCAGGCAACAGCCTATGCGTAGCACCGTATGTAACTGCCAATATGAAACAGGTCTATCAGCTAAGCATGTGCATTTCCAAACCCTTTGTACGCTATGGCTACTAGGTAGTCCCCACAGTGTACGCCTGTAATCACAAATATGTGTCAGGGTTGGCCAGGCCATGTAATGGCCAAACCAACATGGCTCACTGTAACAACACCCAGGGGACACTGAACCTGTGAGGTGACAGTAACAGAGCTCACAGCTGCAAACTGGATACCTCTGCTGCACACAGTGTGTGGATAGGCAGACCAGCAAACATTGTCCCCAGGACAACCACACAACATGCACTGTGAGGCACAGCTCACCCCTCCCATCCCCCAAGCCTCACCTCTGCTGTCACATGTATGGAATTCAGTCTGCGGGCCAATACATGACCAACGCACATACAGGATAGAACCCAGAGAAAATGCCCACAGACCTAACATCTCAACCAACAGCAACCCTATGATGTCACCAGCTCAGTCTGGAACCTATGTATGCAATGACGCAATCACGGCATCACAGAGGTCCATCAGTCACACTCTGACAGACAGGTTGCATGTCAAGGGGGTCTGTCCCTCCTGCAATAACCGTGACAGGGCACTGCTGAAAGCTCTGCACAGGCACCCTCCCCGGCCCCACGGGCCAGGACATCCCCCCCCAAGAGTCCACAGCACACTCATAACTGAGTGTGTAGGTCCACACAATGCATCCAGAGCTTGCACTCCTTCCATGATACCGCCATGACATCCCTGTGAGCCAGTACCTGGTGTGATAACTGCTGTGACAGTCCCCTCTGACACGACAGGCCCATCTGTGCTGCTGTAGCCTCTGTCATGGCTGCTGAAAGCCCAGCTGCGATGGCAGTGCCTGTTCTGTTGAGCATGTCTGTATGGACACTGTACATACCTTTCCGTCCTGCAGTCCAATCTGCCACTGTGCACCCTGTCCCTCCTGTGATGGCCCCCCTCCCACTCATTGTGTGTCACCACAAACTACCGTACAACATGATGGCTGACACACATATTTGTGATGGATGTTGCCCAATACCCTGGCTCCATGTGTGTCCCCTATGCAATGTGTCTGAGCACCCAGCCTGGGTGAGGTCTGAGCACAGGCCGCACATGCACGTGGCACACATCTCCCTGATGTGACCGGTATGATTGTTATTTGCCACGATTAGTGGGGTCCAATCACAGGGAGATATCAAATAGATATATAGAGAATACCCTCCAGAAATACATGGCGGACTCACTGGATGAAGGTCCAGACCACCTCCACCTCTGATCAATACAGACCGGGTGTGGATGATATGCTGGTCTCACACGCACACATGCAAAGCTAGGGACGATGCAAAGACAGGATGCCCTAACGCATCACTGACCTGTAGCATGTACCTCTCCATTGACAGGGTACGATATGTTCTCTCTGTCCAATGTTCCTGTCATCCCAGGCTGTCGACGGAACATCACGCTAATCATTAACACACGTCGTATAACATGTGCCTGATCAGCACAGACAATGCTCACCTGAATGCTGCTACTGTGGAGTTCCATGGTAGCAGCAGGCAGATGATCAGTGTCCAACATGACAAAGGAGATGTTATACAAAGGTGGTCAATGATAACAGACCTGTGCAGGTGCAGCAGGAAGAGTAGCGGTCCAAGGCCGGAAAAAACATATCCTAACCTGTGAAATGAGCAGCACATGATACAGGTCGTTGATGCGAGAAGGTAATCTGCCTATGCTGCTGCAGAAGCGTTGCATGTGTGAGTCAGAGATCAGCGGTTCTGCGACAACACATGTGTGTTGATAAGAGGTGTAAGTAGTCTACACCATCCTCAGGTGACCATCCCAATGTCCCCCGGAGTGTACACCTTGTATAGCTATGTAGTTAGGTTCATATCTATATCCCCTCATACACCGCACTATTCAGCATCAGCGTGTCTAACAGGCAAACCTAATCCCAGTACACTCAACATGCATGAGATCACAGATGACATGGGACGGAACGTGGATACCAAGGCAAACAATGTACAGAAATCCCACAGATGTACCATAAATGATCAGGGACATGTTACCACTATAAGGTGACAGGTATATATTCCAACGTCATATATACTCATCACAGGCAGGTTACTGAGATATCATGCAATCAGGTATGTGGGTGGGCTCGCTGAGGTCGACAGGTGTTGATGACTCTATAGGGAAGAGTTTGCAGGGATAGAAAGTGACGGCCTACCTGAATTGTGATTAGCTGCTGATAGGCCAGATGCCAGGGGGTGCTGCATTGCAGCACCTAGGGGCACAAAGGTGAAAGGTCCTGTGGGCTGCAGAGGAGGCAGGGCTTGTGATGGCCGTCTGTAGCTCCAGGGAGGTGATGTTCGTGGATGCTCTTGCTCTGTCTGGTGTACTGCAGTGAGTAGGGGAGGAGAAGAATGCAGTGTAGAGCCTATTAGGTTTGTTCAACGTGTGAGCTAGGGTGATAAAGATAATGCTGGTCTGAATGGCTAGCCAATGTAAGTGAATCAGCTCAGGGGAACATGGTTATCCAAGGCGTCTCCCTGAGGTAACCTTGCTGTAGCAGTCATTGGCAGCTGTAACGGGTATAAGGTGGATTAGTGAGGAAGCTGACAAATGATGGTCCCGTAAATGACGTGTGGGATCATCAGTGCATGGTATATTGTCATCAAATTGTCTGGTTCCAACATGCAGCGTAGGTGTCCCATAAGGTGGATTAGGTAGTATGCAGGTGTGCCTGTGTTTTCCAGGTGGGATATCATATGGACGCGTAGCTATAAAATGAAATACTGGTAAAGTGAGGACGGGTCGGATTGCAGGTCATATACCCCAGTCCTGAGATGATGTGGTGGGATGATGTTGGGATTGCGCGTGATCAAGAGGACCTCCGTTGTTGTATGTCACATATGGAGGTTTCACGAGGACGGACACCCTAACAATGCATTGGGGCAGGGTATGAGAGGGGGGAGAGACATATGTGCATTGGAGATGGGTGTGTAAAGAACAACGTCATCGCCATAAGGCATGTAGACAACACTACAAGGATGTATGAACCCACAGATGGTTTGCAGGTAGATGTTCAATAGGGGGATAGAATGTGATGAACATTGGTTAGCACCCTGATGTAGGTGGAAGGGTTGAGATGTACTGTCCACTGAGCCGACATGCTGCCACCTTCGCTATAGATCGGACCTGCACCATATAAGCACTGTTCCAGTGATGCCCTTCACAATTATTCCCGCCACAAGGAGGTTGTGTGTCACTGAATCACGCGCTGCAGGGACGTCCAGAGTTGGGAGGTGGCAACCCAGTTGGATATCATCTATGCCATACATCAGCTAACTGAGGAGTATGGTGAGGAGGGTGTCAACTCCATGGAGGTCCCTGAGGCCATGTTGGCAGGGGTCCAGTGGTGCAGCACAGTCAATATGTCCCTGTAGCTGTCGTACGTCCACGTCTCCTATCATCTCAGCAAGTATAGGTGTGCCAGAGATGGGTCCATAGGAACCCAACTGTAGAGGGTACACATTGCAGTCTGGCAACAGGGGTATAGCTGAGGTATGCCAAAGGCCTGCAGGTAATGATCCAGTTGTGAAGGAAAGGGACATGATGTTGTCGATCACTGGGCCGACGTGCCTGTGAAGCCCCTTGACCCAGGAGGCATAGCATGGATCGGACTGGGATGTGGAGATGAATAGGGCTGCAATGGTGCCCTCATGTCCTTTGTCGGAAGGGAAACAGAATGGTGAGATGGTGCCAGGGACATCCTGCACAGGTGTAGTGATTGTCACTGAGGGACTGTTGATAAGGCACAACCGAGAGTGTAGGTGAGTTGCAAAGTCCTGAGGGTGTATCTCCGCTTGGGGCCCTGGGGATGGCCCCCTAGACAGGGTCCAAACTAGTTACAAATGTTCACGTGGACCATTGTGAGATCTCCACATGGTATCATAGTGTTACCATGTCATTGACACTGAGATTGCCGTGCGGCTAGCAGATGGGTGGCTATTGACTGTTCCCAGGGCAACATATGCATGTTAGCGATGCCAGTGTTTCCCGTGGTTCCGTAATGGGACGAGGGTATCTCCACGGACCGCTGTGTACCAGGGAGCATCCGCTCCATCCCGTGACTGCGTAACTGTTGAAGGTCGCACAGCGATAGGACTAGGACTGATGTGCCAATCTAGCAGACTGATGTCCGGGCAAGGTAATGTTGTGACGCATAGGATGACACGTTCAGCACACATCCATGTATATTGCTGTCATTGCCCACCAACACACACCGCTACCAAGTAGCTCACAGGACATACCTGTGATCAGCATTGCAGACCACGCAGCCTCGTGCAACCCCACACCCCGTATGTGTCTCACACGCCACACCCTGTAGCCATCCCCAATAGGGCATGTGGGTATGCTGTCCTAACACAAACCCTGATGTGGGGCCAGGTCGCAGGACACAGTTACCACATGTTCCTCATCCCATCCGTACCCCCACCTGTCCCATATCTGGTAATGGCAATAAGACACACCCCCACCCCCACAACAGTCTATGACGTACCCTGTATTAATGTGTGGACATGCAGCAAGGCATGTATAGGGAACATGTGAGCTGCCAGGCACTGCATGTGTGTGGCCAAACGCATGACGGTGCTATAAGGGTCTACTGCACAGCATCCCAGCCCACAGCCCTGAATGTCACGCACCGCGCAGAACACTATCCGTCATGGTCGCATGCCCAATATAATGGCCCTGCACACTCTGAAAGGGGGTGGCAGAGGCGGGTGCGACCACAGGGTAACCAAGGGCAAACGGTGACATGAGAGGCACATAGGGAGGGAGGTATGGGACGGGGGCAGGAAGGGATCTGCGACTATGAGCACCTTACTGCCAATCAGAACACACAGACAGGGATACTGCACCCACCTGTACCCGAGGTGAGGGGACATGGCACTACCGTATGGGTTGTTGAAGGAAGCAGGTGAGTGTGTAAGCAGTATGCATGCCAACATCACCGCATGTATGTGTTGACCACAGCACAAGCGGATATACAGTTGTTGCGTTGATACATATCAGAGCCCTCCTCTATTGCTCACATCACAGGTGACTACAGCAGCATGGGTGCGCATGAGGCTGAGCAGGGGGAGGATGTAGATGAGCCAGACGAGGATGTGGCTGAGACCCGGGAGGACAGAGAGGCCCAGCAATCAGGCGCAAGCACAGATGCAACTGGCCCACAGCCCTCGCCCCCCAGGACCAGTGGATCATCACTTGGGATGGCCGGAAACATGCAGCAGCCTGTTGACAGCCAGGCTATGGGTCCCCCACCACAACAGCTGCAGGCCCCTTCCAGCCACATGATGGACGTTCCGATGTCTGAGTTGCGCAGCCATGGCGCAGGTGGAGCACACAATGCTGAAGGTGGGTGGCATGAGGTGGTCACATACACAAGATATATGTAACTGTTCCCTGTGTGATGTGATTGTGTTGTTTGTCACATTGTACATCAACAGCTGCTACTGGTGAGGGTTATGTACGTGGCATATTGGCGGAATAGACACAGGGGTATGGCTTTGGGTGGCGGGTGGTCAGGTAACAAACAGCACACCATTTGAGGGCCAATGAACACAGTCATATGCCGGCATAACTGCAGTGTTGTGTGAACCTGGTGAGGAGCGAGCGTGTCCTAGGTCAGGAGCGAGCCCCTGATAGGGTGAGTGACCCTGGACAAGCAAACTGTCAGTCCTGTATGGCATGTGACAGCAGGTACCTGCGATGACACACCACCGCTCCCAGAATGCACCAGGGTCCCCAGAGACAAAAAAGGAGCTGGTGTGTGGTACCGTGTGTCCATGCAAGAGGGCTATGAGGTGTAACCCAACTACACACCACAAAGGTCAGGGCCTGAGTCAGCACAGCTGTGCAGTGCTAGGGTGGAGCACACAACAAGGCATAGGCCACATGGAGTGCCATCTACAGTGGACTATCATGTCAGGGAGCATGATCATGATCCCCAGCGACATCAGCGGATGCAAAGGACACAGTGTACAGACAGAGATGGCATGTGACCCTTCGAGGGATGAAGCGACGATGCGCTGTGAGGTGGCGCCGACGCAGGAGAGGTACGTGTACTGGGACACAATCAGAAGGCAGTCCCACATCAGAGTAGTGGTGAGGGTCAGGGAAATGGTGCTGTAGAGCTAGGCATCTCCAGACGGTACCTCTGCCAGCGGTGTCTGCACGTCATAGGGACCCAGGGACACGTGCCAGATGGTATGTGACGAGAGTGCCGGTGTCCCTGGAACTGTGTTGGGCGGCTGAACATGGTAACTGGTGAACATAATGGCCAGAATATCTGGCGAGGAACCCTCACAGCGATGGGAGCACAGGTGGAAACACTGACCTATGCCCTGGCTACACCCCTGGAGGACAGCTGGGAAATACGTATGCAGCATGACCGTCTACATTGGGGAATCCCTCTGTGTCAGGCCCTCATATGGAAACATAACTGTTGACGGGGGGGAGGAGCCCCATGGTACAAGCTGGGGATACATGGATTACCGCATGTCCACATCCGTTATGTCATAATATGTTGGAACGTACACCTACCATCGCACAGACATACAAACCTGCTATCAAATCCACCCAGTGAGGCCCCTGGGTATGACTGATAGCCACGCAGTGGGAGGCAGGCCAGGTGGATGATGAGCTGGGTAATTGCTATCAATTGAGCCGTACCTACATGAATGTGTGCCCTGATGCAATGACCCTGGAGTCCATGTGTGGGAGATGGAAGGTCAACCTGCAGAGAACAGGTGATCCATACGGCGTTGGCTATGGGTATGGTAATGTTCTGGGTCACGGATATGGTTATGGTTATGGGTATGGTTTGTAAAAAGGGATCGAGGGGTTATCCGGGAACACACAGACCGTTGAGCCTGATGTCAGTACCGTGACAAATGGTAGATACCATCATAATGAATATATGTACTCAGCAGGTAGATAGGCACAACCTGATGGGGGACAGCCAACGTGGCTTTAGACCAGGAGGATCCTGTCCCACTAATCAGTTATGTTATAATGAGGGTGTGAAGAGGCAGGTGGACAAAGGTGAGTCGGTTGATGCTGTGTATCTGGACTGGCAGGGACCCTCTGACATGGTCCCGCATGAGAGACCGTTTGCAAAGCTGAAGATTCCTGGGATGGGAGGCAGTGTACTATTGTGTATCGTGAACAGGTTGGAAGATATGAAGCTGAGAGTGGTGCTAAATGGCCAGGTTCCCCAATGGGGAAAGGTGAATAGTGGTGTACCACCGGGATCTGTGCTGGGTCTGCTGCTTCCTCAGATATTCCTAAATGGCCTGGAAGGTGGTGTGACAGGTGAAGTTATCAGATATGCACATGACACACAACAATGTCAGGTTGCTGAAACCCACAGGGATTGCGGATACATGCAAGAGGACCCTGATAAACTGGGGGACTGTGCATCAGAATGGCAGATGAGGGATAATGTGGTGAGGTGCAGGGATATGCACCTAGGGAGGCCCAACCCAAACTATGGTGTCATGATGCTGGGTTCAACATTTGGCGCCACCACCCAGGGAGATGTTGTAGGCGTCATTGCAGATACCATATTCATACCCTTGGCCCATAGTGCAGCGGCGGCCAAATTATCATAAAGGGCGATAGGTATGATCTGGACAGAAATGTCAGTTATAACAACATATGTTAACATGCCTCTATAGCGTTCCATGGTGATGACACACCCTGTATATTGTGTGCAATACTGGTCACCGTAAAATGAATTGGGATCTAGCAAATACAGAGGTGGGTCAGATAAGGGCCACCAAAATGGCAAAGGGGATGGGAGTCCACTCCTATGAGGTGAGGCTAAAAAGGTTGGTGCTCTATAACCTGGGAGAGAGACCGCTGAGGGGAGAAGTGATAGAGGTCTATATATCCATGGACGGTGTGGAATGGGTAGACATAGATGACCTGATCACCTTATCAGAATATCTAGAGGCTGGGGGACATGCACTGGAGCGACAGGGTAAACTATTTACAACTGATAACAGGATGTCGTCTTACACAAAACGTGTACTCAAACGCTGGGATATTCTGACTGAGGATGTAGTAAAGGCTGTTAGTGGAGCTGTGTATAGAACATGTTTGGACAGGTACCTGTGGTAAGGTCCATAAACCATCATTAGGAAGGTACCCTGGATATCACTGCTTGATCAAAGACAAGCATTGTGGGACCACTGTCCCTTGGGGAAACTGCTAGGTACATATGACCTAGATTGGCCACTGTTGGAAACAGCATACTGTGCTTGATGGACCCTGGTGTGACCATGTATGGCATATCTCATGTTCCTATGTTCCTATGTTTGTTTTCCGATGCTTGGTATGGATAACCTTGCCACAGCCTGCACATCAAAAGCCATGCTGTGTACAGACAGGTCTGCACACATCTCTGGGGATTCCATGACATGTCCAACTGTTGACACCCCTGCCCCGTGTCACCGCACATCTAACACTGACAGCAGGTATCCTGTTGTGTGTGCTACCAGGCATATCTGTGTTGGTGGACGTCACCCCACATAGCAATATCCTGTTGCCGTCACACCTGAGGAGGCATAACTGATCAGTGTGAGCAGCTGTGTCTGTCATAGATGGGCTACATCCCCCACATACCCCTGCGCAACATATTAGTATATACCCCTGACAGGCCTGGGATGAATCACACCCAGGCATCTGTCTGACAGCGGCCACATGTTAACAGACAGGGGATGCATACATGCATTGACCTAGCAATAGTCTTCCGCATCGCACACATGCAGCTGACACACACGCATATGAATGGCATTTGCCACATTGTCCGGGGGAACTGGGACAGACCCACCATGCCCTATGAAGCCCTGCACCTGTTGTGGCCCACGGCCCCTTGTCACACCATGCTAGAGATGTTGTTGCCCGCCAGAATATGATAGCCCTACAGCAGACAAGGCCTGTCCAGACACCCAGATACCTGGCACCCACCAGATGTCCAGGTCAGGGACAATGTAGAGTTGGCCCGGGTGAGGGACATGTCCCACCGGGCCCCCTGATTGCGCACATATACGATGTCGTGCATGACATATCAATGTGTGCAATAACATGTCCCCCTCGTGGGGACATGACAATATGCCCCCACATTGCACAGCTGGGTCGGTCACCTACATGGACACACTGGTCATGTGCTGTCCTCTGTTGTGTATAGCGTTGGACCATACCCCGCATGTGCACACCCATCTGCAGGTCACGGCACTCCCCCCCCCATGCAGTGTTGTGACGCACCACACCCCATGGGGCAGCACCTGCTATGTGCATAACCAGCATTACATTGCCTGTATGTGTGTGGGGCAGACAGCCCCTGCGGATCCATCTCTTGTCCAATCCTATCGGAACATGCCCGCCGCTTGTCTTGCCCAGGTAGTACGCACTGGTACCATGTCCCTCCCCACAAACAACATGTCCCTGCCATCACACAACATGGCCCGTACCCTCTCCTAACATCATTGCCAGACGGATGCTGCAGCTGTGCACATACGCCAGTGAGGGTCTGTTGTACCAATGCACACATCGCCCCCCTGTGACCTGAGCCCCCTCCAACATGGACCTGTCAAAGGTCTGTGTTCCTGCTGCACTGTGGCCCCACCCTGTCCCCCTGACCCCCACCCTTTCGGGGACACCTGTGATGGTGTGCATTTGTTGTCCCTGTCCCTGTATCAGCCATCAGCTCCCATGTCCTTGAAACATGTGTTCAGTCCCCTGGATGCACAACCGTAGCAGACCATGCATTACATGTGTGATTCAGCACAGCCACATGGGTCACGTGCATCAGAACATCTCTGAGTGTGGACCGTGTGCTGTGTGTGGGGTCTCCCCACACTAGTGGGGCACACGCTGCCACATCGCCACACACCTTTGTCTACAGGGGTAAGCCACACCACAGTACTAGCCCTGGTGATGATGTGCAACCTGTCACTGTGTTGATGTAGTTCCCAGACCACGGACTATCTCTCATACAACGCTCTGTCTCACACACAGGCCTGCGTGAGGCGTTGATGGACATCAGAGCATCCATTGATGTCGTATGCAACAAGCTGGACCAGTCGACCGCACAGATACAGGGCCTCACAGAGGTGGTGAGAGCTATACCTTTCGAACGCATGTGTGTAGCCCTGGAGGGGATGCTGGCGGCAAGACAGCAGGGGGTACATGCACCGGCACCAGCAGCAGCACCGGCACCAGCAGCAGCACCAGCACCAGCACCGGCACCGGCTCCTCGGCCACGAGCGCCTCCATCTTCACAGGGGGAGGGTGTTGCACTGCAGAGGGTGGGGGGGATGGGTCAGGCCAGGCGTGGTCGGCCGCGCCGTCGAAAGTAACCTTAGCCAAATAAAACTGTAGCAAACAGTGTGTGCCAGGTCTGTAGCATATTTGTGCACCTGTGGTCCCGTATGTATTGTGCACATGCATGGTTGGTCCATGACCATTTACCCTTTACCCTTAGCACGTTGCCAATGTGTGGCTTGGCTTGCCAGTGACACCTGCAGCACTGGCACAACAGGATGGCTGTGACCCTCACAGGGTGTGTCAGCTGCCCAGGGCCAGGAGCTGGGTGCTGCTCACACACACCCATGGTCAGGGAGGGTGCATATTCCCAGACCTCACGCGTACTGATGTGTTCCATAGTAATGTTGTCCCCTACCTACACTCGCCACTGTGTGCAGCTGCCTGACATTCGCCCCTGCTTGCAAAGCACATTGCACGCCATGGCACACCCCTCGGGCATGTGGGTGGTAACGGCTGTCAGACGGCTGCCTAGGGTGAGAGCTTACACAATCTTGACGATGCATATATACATATGATTCCTGCAAGGTATTGTGGGTATTGTAGTTCATTCACTCCCAAACACAGCTGATGACAATAATTTGAGTTGTGAAACCATGTGGTAAGATCAATAACATACTTCTTTTATTGATGGGGTTTAATTCACCCAGCACATGTATGCTTGATAGCACTATAAATGAGGTTACTTGCTTGCAGTGTTTAAAATGGATAACAAAAGGTCACAAAGTAAACCAGAAAAACCTTCAGCATGTCAGGCAATTAGCTAATGTTTTATTAGCAAATAATTAACAAATATAAAGGCACAATGTAAAGAATACACTTTGCTGGTTAGGTTAACCTCTGCTTATTTTCCACGCCGATCTCAGCAGTGATTCTCCCTTGCTCACACACACAATCATGTGCAGCCCTCATTACTATCAATGGACCAGCTGAAAGCCTTTAGCTGGCTGGCTGCTACTGTGTGAGCCCAAATCCTGCTTTAAGAGCTGTTTGCAGTGGGAATAAAGAACAAAGTTAGGTTTCTTTGTGATGGCTGATGTGTTTGCTCAGAGAAAGCTAGCAATAGCATCTAGATAGAGAACAGTCCATATAAACTGTACTTTCATCTGCTGTATCAATCAGCATAGGGTCATTATCATACGTTGGCACAGACGAGTCTTTCATTAAGGCACTATCATGAGAATGCTTATTCCCTTGCTGCCATTCTCTATTATAGATAGGGTCTGGATCAGTGTTCATACCTGAGCCTCTCCTGCTATCATTATTCCTCTCTGTATAGCCTGGCCAATATGTAACCCAATTCTGATGTCCAGCCTTCCAATCTTGATCCCTGGACACTGGATCTCCTCTCACATACCTTCTGGCCTTGGTCTGAACGTCCCTTCCACATGCAGTCTTCTCTCTTACAGGTAGCCACTGGTGATTCCTATCTCTGCCACTCCATTCCTCTGGCTGAATCCAGTCCAATGGACTCTGCTGGCTTTTGGACTACCTCCCAGTATGAGTACTGCCTTGGAATCTCCCAGACCTTCCAATGGCCTTTCTTCTCTTCCATCCAGAGAGTTTCCTTCTCTCTCTATCTGCTTGGCTTGGCTTCTGTTTCACCAGGTGATACTGGTGCTTGAGCTTGTAGCCGTTGCTGTCTCTGTCTCTGTATCTCTTCCTCCCTCTGTAGCAGTTGCTGAAGCTGTTCTTGAAACTGTTATCTGAAGAATAAGCTCTATTCTTATCCTGTTCTAATGTGTGCTGCTCCCTAACACAGCGCAGCTGTCTTGAATCAGGCCCAGCCCTTTGAGATGAGTGCTTAGGGATTACCTCATAGCTCTCTTGTTTGCACACACATTTCCTCACGTCAGCCCCTCTCATGGCTGCTGGAAACCTGGTGCAATCTGGGACTGGTAGTCTTTTATGTGACAACTCTGTTTTCTTGCTTCTACCAGAACTGACAGGTTGCTTGTTCAGGGTCACATCATATTTTCTATAGCTCCTACCTGAGCTATGATAAGCTTCCTTATCATAAGGCAGACAGGGGTGTCATGTGTCAGGTGGTCCAGGCAGTCAGCAACACATGGGGCTACATAGCACACATCCATGTGTCAGTGTAATTTGGGTGGACCCCCACCAGGCGGCATCCCATGGCCCCACCCAGTACCCACAGCCCCACACATATATGGCCCCTCTGACTGCATGTGCGCGCACGACACGTATGACACCCAAGTCCGCCCCACCTGGCCCTGCAGGTCGCAATACATATCCCGTGCTTGCATACATGTTGAATGTAGGAATGACACGTGACCATTGGGTTACGAAAGTATGTAAACTTTATTTGGTCCAACATTAACAATGGCCAACATGCCCAACCCACAACACACACTCAGGGGGGTGAACACAGCCCAGCACAGGGCACATGGGGGCATCACAGGTGCCATCGCTGGTACCTGTGATGCTCTTCGGCAGGTGGTAACCGGGATGCCAAATGCACCACATCAGTTGCCACCTGCCGAACAGCCACAGTCAGAGACTGCACCGCATGTAACACGACATGGGTGTCATGTCGTGCATCAGCCAGGGCCACTAACACCTCGTCCATGCACCTGCCAGCACACAGACACACAGTGGCTGCAGTCTGTGTGCTGGCATGTGCATGTGGTGTGACAGTGGCCCTGGGTGGTGCACGCTCATGCTGCCACCCATGCCGTTCAGATGCCTGCAGTGTCTGGCTGCTGCCCCCTCGGCCCTGTGCTGGGCTGTGTTTGCCACCACCCCCCTCCCGCCCCTCCCCCCTCCCTGTGCACCCTCCCCCCACCCTCCCTGGCCTGTCCGTGCCCCTCCCTCCCCCCACCCTGCCTCCACCCAGACCCCCTGTTCCCCCCTCCCCTGCACCCACTATCAGGACATCATCGTCCTCCTCCTCCTCCTCATCCCCCTGGTCATGGGTGGGTGGGGTGACGTCCTCCTCCTCCCCCTCCTCCTCCCCCACATCTGTCACATGGAGTGGCTCCGCCTCCATGGCCACCTCCTCCTCTTCCTCCGTCGGCCCCTCCTGTTCCTCCGCGTCTGGCTCCTCCTGCCTCGCGTGCCGGCTGGTGGGTCTGCGCAGGCAATAGCTGGAGGTGTGTGGCGCCCCATCGCTGGTATCACTGTCTGTGAAGGATGACAGACATCAGGGCACATCCATGTGTGTCACATACAACATTTACAGATACAGGTGAGACACAGGCTGGTGGTCCCATGGCCGACCTGACCTGCAACCTAGCCCTGGCAATACTGACCATCATGGTGCTGTTGTCGCTCCCTCCTGCACCTCTCCAGGAACTCCGGGTGGTAATGCCGCAGCTCCCGCGCTTTTTTCCTCAGGTCCTCCACCTGTGGATATATAAACGTTGTCTGTGGTCAGCACCTAACACCTGTCACTGGAGCAGACAACCAGATTACATTGCCCTGTGTGTGACGCATGTACCTGCAGCACCACCCCTGCTGTTTGTGGCATATACAGCTGCGTGACACAACCCCGGATGCCCTTGCCTTGGACATGTGGGTGTAGGTTTGCACAGCTGTGTCACAGCAGTATCAGACGAGCCTAGCTGGCACACACATGCAGTGTCACATAGGGCAGCTCTCAGCAGCATCACATGTTGACTGCATGCTGACCCACCCATATCACCACAGCCACACATGACATTGGTGGAATGGTGTTTGGCACAATGATGGACAGAGGGAGAGGAGCGACGGGGGCAACCGGTGGGGCGTGACAGACACACAGTGGATGAGGGGGGGAAATATCACCTAGGGGAGATGATCTACCTTGCCAGACACATCCCAGCTGTGCATTGACAGCAGCTGTCCATGGTGGGTGTGTCTGTGGTCCCATGCTTCACGTGGGACATTGTCACCATTGGTGGCGCCCCCTGGGCACCATTGGCAGGGTATGCACCCCATAATGTGTGTGCCCTGTGTGGCAGCTCACCCACACATTAGGGATCTGTGACATTCCCTATGGGGGTTGGCTCAGGGATGTGTATGTTTGTGATTGGTGTTTCACAGCATCCCTATCACACAGAGCATCCCTATGTGGGCCCCCAGCTGAGCAGTACTGGCCCTTGTTGGTCATCTGCAGTCTCCATGTCGTTGCTCGTGTGTTGACATGCACACAGACAGACTAGGATGGGGCCCATGATGCGTCCATGTGACCCACCTGCTGGTGCATTTCAGGGTCTAGGTGGTGATTTACTTGCAGGTCCCATGTTCCAATGTGCACAATGCAGGGATGTCACAGCTGCAGCTGGTGTGTTGTTGTCAGTCTGCGAAGCTGTCATGCTCGTGTGACCACAATGAGATGTGCGAGGGGCTGTGCCAGCTCCCAGGGTATCTCTGCAACCACATACATCGTAGCATGGACCTGGTGTGTGGGAGGGGAAGCAGGCCTACCCCCTGCAGTGGCTTTTTCCAGATGTCCATCACGTCCAGGTGTGGTTATACACATGTGCCCTGCCACACAGCTCGGCAGCTTTCACAGCCATGCACCATGTGCATACTGTGTGTGCTGTGTCTGGACCCAGGGTGTGAGCTGTGTGTTGAGCCGCCCCACCCCTACCAATATAGGGGATACTCTGTGGACTGACGGACTGAGGGGTGGCTGTGCACATGGTTGCCGTCATCCATGTGCTCGGGTGGGGGGGTTAGTGTGGCCTGTGGGGGAATGGTAATAAATGTTTAAGGTCGTGACATATGTCCACCTATCGCAGGGATAGACCTGGCCAGTCCTGTGGGCTCCCAGATGTGTCTGCTCCCTCCGGTTGACTCAGGTGTGCACAGATAGGGGCTGTGGAACACACCGTCCATTTCTTGGGGTGCTAACACGTGTATCCCTCCTGACCTCTCTCACACATATCCCCTGGGGTCTGATGGGGTCTGCTTCTGGGAAGTGTTCCGATGTTATGTTGTGGGTGGAGGGGTTGTTCGGGGGTGTCTCCTGGGCTGCCTCATGTGCTGGGCATGTTCCAGGCGTCCTATGGTCTGTCCCACAACACATGCATGGGTGGACATGGGCCTCATGGGATAGACTACAGATGTTTCCGTGGATGGGCAAGGGGGGGGGGAGAACTCACCAGGTACCCTGGGGTCCTGTGGGTGGTGTCGCTGGTGGACCATATACGTCTGGGTGTCTCCCACATGTGATGTTTTGTGTGTCGCTGCCAGTTATATCATCTTAAGCTGGGGGTGTGCCATGTTGGGCATCTGACTGCTAGCATCCATTCGTGCTGCACAGAGGGGGTTTGTGGGTGGTCCTTCAGTTGCGCACGCATCGTTTCTGGGACCACCTGGCCAGGACTGGCCTGTCAGCATCCACGCTCGGGATGTTTGCATGGGGATTGTGCTTGACAGTGGGAGACACATACAGGGGGTGGATCACACCTCATCCTATGACAGGTGGTCCATTGCTGGTGCAGCAATGCAGCCACAGGTCCGTGCCACAATGGCAATGGCAGGGACCCTAACTATGCCCCGTCACCATTCCAATGCGACACTGTAAGCATGATTTTCGTTTGCCACAGGCATGCCTGACATGGCCTACCTGGACCTCACACTTGTCATGTGTGAGGTGCGCATCTAGGTGTCAGCGATGTTGGCAGACCCACATCCATGCCATCCACAGGGAACAGGGTTCTGGACAGTATCCTGGGTGACAGCAGGGATGCATGGCACAAACTGCGAGCTAGGCATCATTGTTCATGGGCACCTACCAAGCTGTTTCACGGCATGTCCTCTGTGTCATGCTGTCCTCAGCATACCTGCGTACCCCACACTGGTACGATTAGGGTGCCTTTTCTCTGGGGACGCAGGTGACGTCAACGCAGCATAGCTGTTATATAGCTGTACGGCATGTGGGGGGTTGTTGGGGGGTGTATCCCATCCTGTTCATGGGGATAACCTGCACGTTTGGGTTTCCTGTAGGTGTAGCATCCTCCCATGAGGTCTGTGTATGGTGGGGTTGTCTACCTCATGTGTCCGGTGTTGTACATCAGTTGTGACTGCACGTGATTGGACCCTGCCCACAGGACATGGCAGCCCCTGGTGGGACATGTCATCGCCCAACAACAGTTGTGTGTTGGGACATGCAGGCACCCCCTTGCAATTGACAGTACTATCCTCTGAGTGGTCACATTCACTGGTCAACACAGCGGGTTGGACGTGTATTGTCCCTGGGGGATGTGGCAGACTGCGGTACTAGGACAGAGGCACATACTACCAGGTGTGACCCTGCACCAATGGGTACCACATGCCAAACACATGCACTGATGGTCCATATGCCCATGCTGTGGCCATCATCTTTGTGGCCTGTAGTCACACCATGTGTGTGGTATGGGGTGGTTACAGATACCCTGTTGGGGCAGGGCTAGCTGCACTAGCATGTTTTGTGGCCAGCACCCTGTGCGCTGGTGACACTTGCTCTGCGTGTGTCTATTTAACTGTCACAGCCCATGCCACTCAGCATGGCACATGGGGTTTAGACACATCTGCTGACCCCATACCTTGCTGTGGGCACTGAGTCGCTTTTCATGGCCAGTGATACCACCAGGGATGTTTGTGCAGTGTGCGCTCCTCAGTCCCACCACCAGGGAAACCCCATGTGCTAGGGTTCGGGACCCCTTTAGAACCAGCACACTGTATGTTGTGTCAGATGTGATACACAGGGAACATGGGGCTGCACAGGGGACATTGCTCCCCACCCAGCCATGTTTGTGTGGTGGTGGCCACTGTGCCTGGCTGCCTGCTTCAGCCTACCACCCCTGTGTGCCAACCCACTGTACAATCATCGTGACATCGCACATGCGGGCCCTCGGCAGTCAGCACACTGGGCATGGCTGACAGTGACTGGGGAGGGATCAGCACCCCCCACGTCAGTCCCCTGACACAGGGCGTGGCTTCCATGCTGGTGTTGTGGCTTTGGACTGGGCACAGATATTGTGAGGACATGGGTGTGTCATTGCCAAGGACCCCCTTGTCTTGTGCTTCGGTGAGGTCCACACAACCACTGGTGAGGGTCTTTCACATACACCAGTATCAACGGTTCTGGCGGCATCAGCAGACACAGACACAGGGATGGCTATAACGTCGGGTGTAGTGCACATACAGGGACACAGAGATGGGGAGTCGGACTAACCTAATGATCTGGGGTGCAGCATTTTGGGCTGACATCAGGGACGGTGACAGGTGCTGTGTGATCCCCCCCTGTGCTTACCAGATGTCTGGTGGGGAGCTGTGGCATGCTGGCCTCAACAGGCCATCAGGTACCATCATGTGTCAGCTCATTCCTGCTTGTTCCAGATGTGTAGCTGTACCCAGTACAACCTACATGCCTAGCTGTGTGTGTTGCCATGTGTGCAGTCACACCTATGTGCATTGTGCAGGTCTCCCATAGCGCACATATCTGTTTCCCTTTGGCACCCTTGAGAGACATGGCATTGCCATGTCCATGTGTTGTGGCCACTGATGGTGTCCATGCTCAGCCCTGTCACCCTGTGGGTGTTACATCATACACATTTGGGGTCACACTATGTACACATGCCATGCACTCCACGACCAATGGCAACAGTATTTACCAGCACACATGGGTGTTTGAAGACACATGAGACATTGGGTGGGTTCCCCTATGCACCTTGGCAGGGGACACGTCCATGACACATGCCTTTGTACATAGCCAGAGATGTCACTTGCCATACCACTACAGGATCAGTGTATCCTGTATGTCATGGGGATGTTGATAGCTACGTCAGTCCAACCTTGGCAAATGTTGGACATAGCATACTGGTCATGGTGGACAGGCATCTGTCCCAAACAGGCGTATCGGGTGTTCTTATGTTCCTCTAACCTGTGTCGTGTATGTGTCTGGGAGGTGTCACTGCACACACTATGGGCTATTCGCACCTCTGGTCATGTGTGCCTCTTAGGCTATCTGGGCCAACCTGACTGTGTGCTTGCAACCTTTCAAGGGCATCTGTGAGATACCTATGCACACAGGGGCGGTATGCCTGTGGGCTGTGGGTAGGAGCGACCTGAATCAACATACATAGCTGTGGACAGGTTGCCATTGCAGAGGTTGTGACCTGGTTCTTGGAGATACTGTGTGTGGGTATTTGCTCACGCGCATCCAGATCTGCATCCTACATATCATCTCCATACATCTACAGTGTTTGTCCTGGGCTATGTGGCCCCTGGACTGCGGATGCCGTGCAGCCAGACCACTATACCTTATTGCACACATTTGCCTGACATACCCTCCGTCACGATCAGCTCCCCCGCCACCAGGGTCTTGTGTGTGCCAGGGCACATCATCATCAGGATACAGCATTGCAACATGTTGACACCCTGCCCACACAACGCATGTATCATGTGTGCCTGAGATACGGGTGATTGGCTCATCTGCTGTGTCACACTGCACCATATCACCTGGGTGACAGAGCCCACTTTGGTTGGCCTCTCTGGCCCCCTTGAGGTAGGGGGATGCTTCCAACTACATTAGTACACACAGCCATATCTCCAGGGTGACACAGAGCCCACTTTGGATGGTCTCTCTGCACTCCTGGAGGTAGGGGGATGCTTCCAACTACATTAGTACACACAGCCATATCTCCAGGGTGACACAGAGCCCACTTTGGATGGTCTCTCTGCACTCCTGGAGGTAGGGGGATGCTTCCAACTACATTAGTACACACAGCCATATCTCCAGGGTGACACAGAGCCCACTTTGGATGGCCTCTCTGCACTCCTGGAGGTAGGGGGATGCTTCCAACTACATTAGTACACACAGCCATATCTCCAGGGTGACACAGAGCCCACTTTGGATGGTCTCTCTGCACTCCTGGAGGTAGGGGGATGCTTCCAACTACATTAGTACACACAGCCATATCTCCAGGGTGACACAGAGCCCACTTTGGATGGCCTCTCTGCACTCCTGGAGGTAGGGGGATGCTTCCAACTACATTAGTACACACAGCCATATCTCCAGGGTGACACAGAGCCCACTTTGGATGGTCTCTCTGCACTCCTGGAGGTAGGGGGATGCTTCCAACTACATTAGTACACACAGCCATATCTCCAGGGTGACACAGAGCCCACTTTGGATGGCCTCTCTGCACTCCTGGAGGTAGGGGGATGCTTCCAACTACATTAGTACACACAGCCATATCTCCAGGGTGACACAGAGCCCACTTTGAATGTTCTCACTGGACCCCTGGAGGTAGGGGGATGCTTCCAACTACATCAGTACACACAGCCATATCTCCAGGGTGACACAGAGCCCACTTTGGATGGCCTCTCTGGCCCCCTGGAGGTAGGGGGATGCTTCCAACTACATCAGTACACACAGCCATATCTCCAGGGTGACACAGAGCCCACTTTGGATGGTCTCTCTGCACTCCTGGAGGTAGGGGGATGCTTCCAACTACATTAGTACACACAGCCATATCTCCAGGGTGACACAGAGCCCACTTTGGATGGCCTCTCTGCACTCCTGGAGGTAGGGGGATGCTTCCAACTACATTAGTACACACAGCCATATCTCCAGGGTGACACAGAGCCCACACGTGTTTGTACCTCTGCACTCCTGGAGGTAGGGGGATGCTTCCAACTACATTAGTACACACAGCCATATCTCCAGGGTGACACAGAGCCCACTTTGGATGGTCTCTCTGCACTCCTGGAGGTAGGGGGATGCTTCCAACTACATTAGTACACACAGCCATATCTCCAGGGTGACACAGAGCCCACTTTGGATGGCCTCTCTGGCCCCCTGGAGGTAGGGGGATGCTTCCAACTACATTAGTACACACAGCCATATCTCCAGGGTGACACAGAGCCCACTTTGGATGGCCTCTCTGCACTCCTGGAGGTAGGGGGATGCTTCCAACTACATTAGTACACACAGCCATATCTCCAGGGTGACACAGAGCCCACTTTGGATGGTCTCTCTGCACTCCTGGAGGTAGGGGGATGCTTCCAACTACATTAGTACACACAGCCATATCTCCAGGGTGACACAGAGCCCACTTTGGATGGCCTCTCTGCACTCCTGGAGGTAGGGGGATGCTTCCAACTACATTAGTACACACAGCCATATCTCCAGGGTGACACAGAGCCCACTTTGGATGGCCTCTCTGCACTCCTGGAGGTAGGGGGATGCTTCCAACTACATTAGTACACACAGCCATATCTCCAGGGTGACACAGAGCCCACTTTGGATGGCCTCTCTGGCCCCCTGGAGGTAGGGGGATGCTTCCAACTACATTAGTACACACAGCCATATCTCCAGGGTGACACAGAGCCCACTTTGGATGGCCTCTCTGGCCCACTGGAGGTAGGGGGATGCTTCCAACTACATTAGTACACACAGCCATATCTCCAGGGTGACACAGAGCCCACTTTGGATGGCCTCTCTGCCCTACTGGAGGTAGGGGGATGCTTCCAACTACATTAGTACACACAGCCATATCTCCAGGGTGACACAGAGCCCACTTTGGATGGTCTCTCTGCACTCCTGGAGGTAGGGGGATGCTTCCAACTACATTAGTACACACAGCCATATCTCCAGGGTGACACAGAGCCCACTTTGGATGGCCTCTCTTTACCGATGGAGGTAGGGGGATGCTTCCAACTACATTAGTACACACAGCCATATCTCCAGGGTGACACAGAGCCCACTTTGGATGGTCTCTCTGCACTCCTGGAGGTAGGGGGATGCTTCCAACTACATTAGTACACACAGCCATATCTCCAGGGTGACACAGAGCCCACTTTGGATGGTCTCTCTGCACTCCTGGAGGTAGGGGGATGCTTCCAACTACATTAGTACACACAGCCATATCTCCAGGGTGACACAGAGCCCACTTTGGATGTACTCTCTGGCACTCTGGAGGTAGGGGGATGCTTCCAACTACATTAGTACACACAGCCATATCTCCAGGGTGACACAGAGCCCACTTTGGATGGCCTCTCTGCACTCCTGGAGGTAGGGGGATGCTTCCAACTACATTAGTACACACAGCCATATCTCCAGGGTGACACAGAGCCCACTTTGGATGGTGAACGTAGCACCGTGGAGGTAGGGGGATGCTTCCAACTACATCAGTACACACAGCCATATCTCCAGGGTGACACAGAGCCCACTTTGGATGGCCTCTCTGGCCCCCTGGAGGTAGGGGGATGCTTCCAACTACATTAGTACACACAGCCATATCTCCAGGGTGACACAGAGCCCACTTTGGATGGCCTCTCTGCCCCCGTGGAGGTAGGGGGATGCTTCCAACTACATTAGTACACACAGCCATATCTCCAGGGTGACACAGAGCCCACTTTGGATGGTCTCTCTGCACTCCTGGAGGTAGGGGGATGCTTCCAACTACATTAGTACACACAGCCATATCTCCAGGGTGACACAGAGCCCACTTTGGATGGTCTCTCTGCACTCCTGGAGGTAGGGGGATGCTTCCAACTACATTAGTACACACAGCCATATCTCCAGGGTGACACAGAGCCCACTTTGGATGGTCTCTCTGCACTCCTGGAGGTAGGGGATGCTTCCAACTACATTAGTACACACAGCCATATCTCCAGGGTGACACAGAGCCCACTTTGGATGGCCTCTCTGCACTCCTGGAGGTAGGGGGATGCTTCCAACTACATTAGTACACACAGCCATATCTCCAGGGTGACACAGAGCCCACTTTGGATGGCCTCTCTGCACTCCTGGAGGTAGGGGGATGCTTCCAACTACATTAGTACACACAGCCATATCCCCAGTGGGTGTGGGGACCGCTTTGTGTGGCCCTGTAGACTCCTGGAGATGGTGATGGTGATCCCCAGAACATTCTGACACACACACATATCCACAGAGTGACTGAGTGCACACTTTGAGGGGCTCTCTGGACCCCTGAGGATAGGGTGGATGTATTAAACAACATTGGCAGACAACCCCAGATCACCTGTATGTCTGAGGCCCCATGTGCTTAACATTGCACCACCCCTGATGGGTAACCCTATGTGTTACCCTGCTGATGCAGATACCGCCATCAACACAGGATGTTTGCATACGCTCCTTATGCAGATGCATGGCCTAGGTTTGTTACAGTCTGCTTTGCTGTATCAACACCAGCAGCTGTCATGACGCCAGGGGGCCATCATGCCCTCTTTGGCACAAACCGTCAACACCTGGCTACATGGCCACACAATCAGATGTGATACCACATGTATATGGCATGTGTTTCACCTGCTACACTAAACTTATACAGACTACTTACACACAACAGCATGGACAGCTGACATCAACCCTGTATGTGTGTATGTTTATTTTGACCTAGGTCCATTCACTTACCTCCCGTGGATGGTCTGCCTGCCTGTTAAAACGCCTGGTCACCCTCTCCCAGGCCCTCAGGACCCTCCCCATGTTCTTTTTCCTGGAGGGCCCTGGGAACAGCCTGTGCTGCTTTTGGGCTATCAGGGAGCCCCAGGTGGCACAGCTCTCTGTGGCTAAAAGCCGGCTTCCTGGTTCGGGACGCCATGTTTGTTTTCTGGGCGTGGTGACGCGCGGACGCTCCCGGCGCAACTTCCGGAATTGCGCGTGACGTATCGCGCACGTGCGTTTCGCATGGCTGCGCGTCAGATCTCTGCACGCCCGTGCGCTCCGCATGGCTGTGCGTCTGCAAATTGCAAATACTATCTACACGCACCATTCATATTGATTTGTAATGGTTGTGCTCAAAATATGTTTACTGTTCTGTGCCTAATTACATAGTTACTGGGGTGTCTCTAATGTCACTTTGACAAACAATTATTATTATGGTTTACCCTTGTCCACACAGTGTGGTATTGAACCTCTGGACACATAGCAACTGATTGCTGATGCATTGTCAGATGAGGTGTGCTATGTGTGTCACATAGCAGGTAGTGCTCAGACACTACTAGTTATGGGTGCAGACAAACCATCAGCATCAGGTGTCACTCAACCTGGTGATAGGGGGTTGTGTGTGCCAGTGCAATATGTTGTGTGGTGTATCTCCATGTCTGGACAGACATTTTGTGGTGGTTGCCATCGGGGTTGGGGGGGAGATTCATATGAGCATTGCACACGCAAAGTAGGTTGCGTGTTGGACATTACAGGACTATGTGGGTCCCCATGTCACCACACTGCACATTATCCTTTGGTATGTGTGACGGCATACAGTCCTGGTTTTTGCAAAATAGCTCAATGGTTGATACATGGACTGCTTAACCAGCCGTCATGGGTTACATCTTCCAGTTGAGCTCAGGACTGCCTGTCTCAGGCATCACACATTCTCATACTTGAGTGCAACAGTAGCCATGGTTTTTTTCATGTACATCTGTGCTGCACCAGACATATATCTTCATACATTGCAACATTGTTACCTGCCCCAGACCGGTTTCCACATTACAGAGGTGCTGCTATTGGCAAGACCCTCACACTGCTACATACATCATGTGCAGTACACCATTCTCACCAATGGAACAGCGCACCCCTGGTGACCATTGCACACTGTCTGCATGCCTGCCTCTTTCACCAGACAGGCATCTGTTCTTAGCAATCGAGCTGTGGCCCACACCTAACCTTGATACCTGTGGAGCCAGAGGTTGCATGTTTCCATCCACAGTGTGGTTCTTGGTGAGTGCAGCCAGTGACAGGTCCCTGACTGTGAAATAGTGCTGGAATCTCTGTGATCCTCACAGTGCTGTCTGCATCATGTGCTCCTTACACAACCGTATAGGGTGGACTTGGGTTAATGCACTGTGATGGTTTCGGAATTGCCAGTACTACAGGACATTACACACATTCCAGGCTTGACAGTCCCCATGAACCTTCAAAATGTTTGCTATATGTTACAATGTCATCTTCAATGTATGTTATTTTTATGCAATGTAGGCGCTGTTTCCATGTAAAACCATGTTCATTATATGTTAAGTGTACACCGCCTTTGATCTTTGGAAAAAGCAGTATAGAGGACATGCATAATTATATAGATTCAGACCTGCACTGCTGCTGACTGGCGGCGTATAGGGGCCAAGGACAATATATAAATCACTTTGCTATACACACACACTTTGGATTTGAACCAACAACCTTTCACTTCAGAGGCATTGCAGTCACCAGGGGACTACAGCTCTGTGGCTGTGATGTGAGGTCTGTCTGGCTAGAATATAACCTCTGCAGACTTTGTGCTGCAGTTACCAGGGTGTAGTCGATCCAGTCGCACCCATGATGCACTGCACATGCAAGGCAGCAGTCCTAGTGATGGTCCAGTGATAGGGTGTGCAAACCCCACAGCACCTCGGCCTCGTGTTGGACATTGACCTTCTGTGTTTCTTGTGCAGAGTGGGTACTGACCATCCCAGTGTGTGGTCTGTTGCTCACCCTGAGGGTGAGGTGAGGAACCACAGCACCTATCCTGGCTGAGATGGCCTATACATCATATCAATTTGTTTGCCAATGTCTGATAGTTTGGCACATCTGACCATTTCTGTCTCCAAGACCCAGCTGGGCCTTGTGAGCTACAATGTTCCCGAAGGGGGCATATCCTGTGTGGGTGGGCCTGCCCTTCATGATATATTTGCAGGGGGGTGGGGGAGAGGAGGTTACAGGACCTATAGGCCGGGTATGTCTGACCACCAAAACGCTTCCCCTGTGCAACACAGTTTTCCCCAAACAAAACCATATCCACATTCTACATCCCCAGCTATGGTGCGTGTTGAGCCTGCCCCCACCAGCAGACTGGGTCTCAGCTGTGGTACAGAAAACCTACAGGTCACTCACTGCTATTATGGACTGCATCCATATTTCAGGGTGCCGGTGCGTCAGACAGACGGATGGCCTGAGAGCCTAAGCTCACCAACACCATCTGACCTTTCCCAGCAGCATCAGCACATTTCTGTCCCAGCTACTTGACCCTAGCACGTTGTTCTAGCCAGACACATTCAAACCTGCAGACAGGCCACCTGGCCATTCCCCTTTGCATGCTACCAAGGGGAGACTGTGTCAACCCATAACTGGGATGGCCATCACAGCACCCACCCGCACAATTACTCAGGTGATTGGGCCCATCACATATACACAGCACCCATATATATGCCACATGAGAGAACTATTATTCTGGCACTATTGTCCGTGGAACCTAGCCATGCCCATGGTCACTGATCGTTCAGGTGGAGAGTGACCTCTCACACAAGTCATGCTAAGTGGACACCATGTCTGGTGGGGTGATTCCAAGTCATTCACGCCTGGGGGGGTGCCATAGTCATGCCACATTGTGCCCTGTGTAGGCTGCCTCCTTCTCCCGCAACCCTGTTTTGTTGTTGTGTACCCACAGTACGTTGCTCCTCATTATGCACATTGGCAGGCCGATAATGGCAACACTTCTATTAGGTGGTGGTCTGTGGGAGGTGTTGACAGCCCACCACACCCCACTGTCTATACAGCACACCCTCGCCCACACACCTAGAGACAACATTGAACCGATGTGGTGTTTTATTTGGGGAGCCATGTCCAACATAAACAGTGGGATTACCACAGTGTGGGCATGCACCGTTGGTATGTACTTTTGGAGTAATTTTTTCCCATGGTGCTAACTCTCTGAAGTTAGATCTGACCTGACACACATTGCACCTACATTCAGAGACGTTGGTTTGTGACAGCCTCGACCTGTTCTTCTTGTGCGTAGCATGAGCAATTTTTATCGGTCCGTGCCATATATTGCTTTGGATATATGGTGTGAACATCTCCAAATGTGTAGTGTGGGATTGTTGATGTATGCACATGCTATTTTTTCTTCCTGAAACGCCACAACAGGGCCCTACATCCTGCCCACTTCACTCGGTCTTCCAATACTGGTGCCTGGCCTGTGCAACTGTTTCTTCCCCCCCCCCCCTGTTGCCCACCTGCTCTAGAGTGGTTTGGCACAACTCCAGTTCAATGTGAAATTCAAACACTTGTTGGGCTTTCATGCTTACCTGTGATTAATATGCCTGTGATTACAGCTGCATACCATGGTGGTGTTCAACGTCACCTGCATCTCCCCAACATCTTTCGTTGCACGACATCAACCAACCTGATTGATGTGTGAGCCCTCCATGGCTGCACTATGGGGGACTCTGCTGTGGGGTGAGGCATATGTTTTATGTGGTGTGTGGTATTTATAGCAAAAACTATGGTATGACGTGACCAACACTTATGTTTCTCATCACGGGAGTTCCATTCTTACTTTAATGTTTTCGGGCGCATATGGTTAACATTGTGACTTGTGATGGCAGGTTTTTTTTCCCCCAGCCGGTGACTTGAACCTGGCGGCCTTCTGTGCTTGGAGGCACGTGCTACAATGTACTGCACCACCGTCTTAGCACCACGCAACAGTACATTCCCAGGGGAAAGAGTCCATGGCTGTGTGTCACACAGGGCCTCGCTGTTCTGTTGGAATTTGGTCACTGCAACCACATGAGGGTGGCTAGCCAGGATCTGCTGTGGGGCAGCAGACCTCTGCCCCCTCTGCCAGCAGTTGGCATCCGCCACCATGCTGACACTGGGCATACTATAGGGGTACAGCATCACAGCTGAACTGACATGTTGCCCTCCAGTGATGCATTGTGGGGGCTCCTGCTGTAGTGTGTTTGTAACATATTTGAGGGGTAGGTGATCCTTAATGGTATAAAATATATGTCCTCTGAAACATGCTGTTTGTTATCTGCAAGACAAACAAAACACCTTCTCGTCAGGGCAAATCAATAACCAATATGTGTATTAGCCACCAACCTTTTTTCGGTGACCTCACAAAACATTTTTTCTTTTTGTCGGAGCTCGCCGTAGGAAGGTCGGAAGAGAAACCGACCCAACACCAAGCTAGTATCTACTTTTATTATTATAGTTTTCTTCACCACAAATAAAGTTCAAGTTCATTTAAAAACCATAAAATAAGTCCCAAAAAAGACTTATCTCAGGTTTTACCCCCCAGAAATGCCAGTTATGAGCGATACACGACGCTCGACGTTTCGGTCACTCTAGCCCTGTTTCAATTGCAATACATATTTTTATTCCTCAATCTTCAAATACCATCCTCTAAACGCGCCTCAATGCAGCTAAGGTCTGATTAAACAATGGCTGATGAATCACCTTTAAAATAAAAGACAAACCGACCAATTCAGTATCGGTAAAAACCCCCACATGATGTGCGGTAACTTTCTGCACCCATGGTCCTCTCATTGTATATAAATATTCGCATACTATTTACCATCTTCAATGGTCTATTATTTGGCATGTGCACAGCTAATCCTCGGGGAGGACAAGCGGGAAGAACGTATGCAATACAGGAACAACGATGGAGTTTTCGGTCTTGAAAACAATGGAGCCAGGAGGTTTGAACAGTGAAATAGACTGGCCCAGAGTCTTATTTAAGTTACAATTTCTATGTGACCATCGGGTATGACATAATAATGATATATCCCTATTTTCGGAA
>JAWIIG010000185.1:0-44030 GCA_033557465.1 Ichthyophis bannanicus
AGCACGATTACTCTCTCCACCCCTTATACTTTTAATATAGAGGGTAATTTTATAACAGGTCAATCTAAGTTTGGAGGCCAACAAAAAGCATCAAATTTTTAACCTGTTTTATAAAATACATAGATAACTATGTGTTTTTATTGAAATGCTATAAGGAAAACCAGGCAGAAATCATGGCTAGATTTGAAGCCACTAGGAACCACACAAGGGGGAGAAGGTCAAGGGGCATTTATTAACAACCTCCTAAATGACCGCATTTGGCGTTAGCCTTAGTCAGGGGGGTGACTGTCAAATAATGACCACATTAAATAACTGACATGGAAAAAACCTGTTGAGTATATATTCAGCACAATCTGCTGGGCTGCAGTAAACACAATGAACTCCAGAGCAGCTTGCAAATGGAGTTTATTGTGTATACGGCAGAAAATGCAGCCGTGTAGTGGTTTTTAATAAAGAACCCTTCAACCTTCTCGCCATTGTGTGGTTCCGCGGTTTCAGCGAGATAGGATGTGTAGTTTTTTGTGGACTAGATTGAAGGCCACAGACATTTATCACACTCCTCAGGAGCCCAGTGTAAAATGTTTGTGCAATTAAAGAGGGATGTTTAATAAAGTGAGGTTAACGGTGTAACCTGCATGCTACTGCAGTTACAAGCAGGGCCATGGTACTGGCTAAAACCCGCTGTTTTTGAGAAGAGTCGACAGTGGTAGTAAAACTCCCATGCTCACTGGCTTAGCACAATATGGGTGCGGGACGACTGGGTGAGATTAGGGGTGGAGGACGTGGTAGTGTTGATCTCCTAACTGTTGATTATCCTGGACAATTAACGATGCCTCCAATGGTTTAGTGCATAGAGCAAGTTAGCCATGAATGCACACTTCCAGCCTCACTTCAGTAACTGCAAGTAGAGTGACACTGAGGCACACTAGGGAACCTTGAATCGAATAAGTGCGTAACTTTTAAAGAATAATGCTAGAGCAATGCCCCCGACACAAGTAGTGCCGGGCACATTTGCACTTAGTGCACATTCATTCATGTTTGACCAGATGTAACAATCAGAATAGCGATTACTTGAGGAAACATGCCTGAAAGTACAGAAGTGCAAACGGCATAGATTAGCATATTATAGATTATACAAGTCTACATACGGATTGTGAACTATGGTCCCTGGCAATCGATTACAATAAAGCTTTTCAAATTCATGCCAGCACAGATACTATCTATTGCTGACATAATGTTATAAAGAGCTAATTTCTGTATGAATAAGTGATCAAATATGACAACTAAAATGATTTTATTTGTTCATACCTCCCCTTTTATATAAATTTAAGGGATTATAGGTTGTTAGTAAACGGCAGTAAGGGAGCAAGTGTAAACCTACCTGTGGTAATGGAACAACATGTCCCCTTCATGCTGCAAAAATGCTAAAGCGTTATTACCGTGTTGTAAAAGGTCCCCTGCAACATAAAGGGAAACAGGTAGGACAGGAGAGCTGGCCTGACGGGGTGGAAAGTGGGCGGAAGACGGGGGCGGGGGAAACACAACCATGTCGTTGTTAATCGTTAATTGACCCTATCGCGATTTAAACACCCACACAGAGCCCCATTAATGCCTGTAAAACTGGACTGCAAGTATTAAAACCATGAAAGAAAGGGGGTCGGCCAGAAAGGGGAGAAAGGCACTAGTAATAAAATAGTGAGCAGTGTTGATGAAATGACTAGAGGAGCCTAAGTCAGTGAAAGTGGGGCAACTCCATTAGCAGCCAGGGCATCCCACAAGATGCAAAAAAATTCAGGAAAACCAAACATGAATGGGCCATTATTCAGCAGCAAGAACATGGTGCACAAGATAGGAAAGGGCACCATGCTGATTCTGCTCAGTATGGAGCAAAGGGTGTCGAACACAAGATTGGTCATGCAGAGTGGTAGGAAATGTCAGGTTGACATTGCGCACACGCCTAGGGAGCTGCCCCAATAGTGTGGCACCATAGTGGCAAATAAGAAAAAACAAAGAGGATCCCAGCATAGATATTGACATTATTGTGGTTAGAACCAGGACCATGCGGCAAACTAACGGCCCGCCGGGACCTTTTAATACCGGCACGTGGGAGCGCTAGCTAATTTAATTCATTTTGCTAACCCGCATCACCGCTGTAAATCAATACTCTGATGAGCGTGGCTTCTTAGGACCGTATCGTCACTAGTGTTTGACTCCAAGTGAGGCTTGCAGCGCAATAACCCAACCGCTGTATCTGATTTGGAATGCGAAGGAGCTTGCACCGCATCACAACTGTTGTCTGACAGAGTTGACTTCTGACCATGAACGTCGCTTCCGGCTTTCAGTTTATGAGCGACAGGGAGCGAGAGGTCCAATGCTGGACGGAGGTTATGGCGGTTGGTGCCGGCAGCGCTCTTCCCATCTGGCGATCACAGGTCTTCATCGAGCAGAGGCCTAGCACGAGAGGAGCGGTGGAGAGGAAGTGCCAGGCTGACAGTAGAGACGGGCTATGGCGAGATGGAAGGGAACAGAATACGAGGACGGCAGATCCCTGGCATGGGGCTAGCAGTACAGGGAGTCTCATTTAGGGCTCGGTGCATGTGCAGTCGTCGAGGGTCTCTGCGGGGGGGGGCGACGCAAAACCTTGTGAGCGGGGACTCCAGTTTCCTCACATCGGGGCACTTCACGGTTTCGCGGGCGGAATAAATGGCTTTTGGCAAGTGCCTGTGAAGAGCTTCCGCGGCTTCGGGTCACGGCCTAATGGTTAACCCCCAGACCAGAAAGGGAGATGCCATAGGGCAGTGGCGGCTCCGGATTATGTCATGTGTTGATTTGAAAAGGACCAGAGAAGGTGCCCAACCTACAGGCTCAGGTAGGTTCAGCCTTAAGCCTGTCCCTGGGAAATACCTGTAGGAGTCCAGGTTCTTTGTCCCCTCTTCCCTCCCCTTTCTTTTCCTTTCCCTCTCCCATGAAGGGGAATACCTGGGGGAGGGAGGGGAGTCCAGGTGTCTCCCCTTGCTATGGCTTTCTCCTCCATGGCCCTCCCTTGCCAGGTTGACCTTGGGGGAGGACGAGGACAGAATGGATCCTTCCCTTCCTTTCTGGCTTAAATAAAAGAAAACAAAAACAGAAACAAAATACCTAAAGCAATGTAAGAAACACTGTATATATATCTGTGCTGAAGTTAGGGGAATTCTTTTACCAGAGGAGGTAGGTCATTGGTTGAGTGGGGGCACTTTTACAGCAGGGAGGGAGCTGCAGCACAGTTTCTGGCTGTAAGGAAGAGTGGTCTAGGGACTTGATTGTGGCACCAGACTTGGTGCAGGCTAAGAGTGGCAGAGCCTGTCTAGTGCGGCTCCTACAGCTGTGATCTACTCTTGGTCCGGCCCCCGGGTCCAATATATGAACCCAGTGCGGCCCTCGAGTCAAAAAGTTTGCCCACCCCTGGGTTAGACCATGGTCTGTCAAGGCCTGTATCCTCTGTCTCACAGAGGCCAATCACGCTCAAGTACCTAGCTGAGTCCTTAAAATGTACCCATGTTCAACAGTGCCTGTAGTGGGGCCAAGCTGTGAATTCGCAAGTGCCCACTGCATAATGCTGCACTGACTGTTGCCTGGAAACCCTAACCAAACCTTCTCTAAGCAGTTACACTAGGAGCCTTTCTGACATCTTTATGATCAGAGTGCCAGAGATTGCCTACCACGTTGCCTGAACAAACTATATGACCCTATCAGTCCAGAATGACTTACACTGTAGCAACATTCCCTGTCCCCTTGTCAACCACTTTGGATGGCGTAAACAAACCGATCAATGTTTACCCATTCAATGCCATTCAGTAATGCATAGAACCTCAGCATATTTCCCGTTAGCTGTCTGTCCTCCAGGGAGTTGAAGGGACCCAACTGTTGCAATCTTCGCACATAGGGGGCATCCCCCCAATCCACATCATCTGTGATGTCCATCATGATCACACAGTGACTTTTGGTGAAACAAAAATATACGGCAGCTGTGGAAAGGAGGTCTGCCACATTGCATGGTCCAAGGGTCATGGCACCCTAGGCAGAGATCACTCATGGTGTCACGAACCCAGATCTGGAGGAAAAGGCCAATAGAGCCTTGCAGCTGTTGCCCTCAGGTAGCTAGAAAATGCAGGTGCCCAGAGTATTGAGCAGTGGCTGCCATCCTCCCCCTGAGATGTATCAGTGGCAGGCAATGATGGGGCTCCTGCATAGTCAGCTGGTATGGAAGGCTGTGGTGGCCATCCATGTGTGCCTCTGACCCTCCCCCCCATCTGGGGCCTTGCACCCAAGGTACCCGCCTAACCCACATGTTTAACATGCTGGGACTGATACACCACCACCACGGGCTCTGTGCAGCATGCCATTGTCCACGCCTCCAAAGGAAGTGGTAAACAACTTCCTTGGAGGTGGGACAATGCTGCACAGAGTCCTTCGAGAGATAGAAAGGCTCCACAACGGCTTCACTCACGGCACAGCCACGGTTCCCTAAGAGGCAGGGAACAAAACCGGGGCTGCAGAAGGATTGGAGTCTGTCAGTTTGCCACTGTTGAGAAGCGGACTCGGCAGCGGCAGCAACTTGTGTGTTTTTTTTTTTTTTTAACAGCGGAGTGAGGCAACCCCCAACTGAATCCTGTGGTGACCCCTGTGGGGGTCGCGACCCACAGGTTGAGAAAACCGCTGACTTAGATTGTGAGCCCTTCGGGACAAGGGAATAAAAAGTACCTGTTAGTATACATGTAAACCACACTGATTCTAAAGAGCATGGTAAAATAAATAAACAAATGTAGTGCATGCAGTCAGTGTGTCGTACTGAGGTGATTTGCTGTATCAGTACAGTCTCCATTGGTTCAAAACAGCTGCAGACCACTGTTTTGCATGTGCAGTGCCTCATAGATAGATGGAGGGCCCAATCTATACTGGGACACATAGCAAATAGTTTGATCAGAGACCTGTGGGTTCTACACCATCTATATGGAGCTCTGTGGAGGTTATAGCCTACTGTTGGTGCAATTGTCTCCATAGTCAAAAGTCCATGGTTGATTCCCACTTGTTCATTTGTGCCTGGGTGCTACTCAGGTCACTTGCCCACGCGCACAGTCAAGGGGCTCTGCTGCGACCTGCAGACAATCATTCTTCTACCTTTCTATGCATTATGGCCACATGTTTTGGTAGTCCAACATGGCATTCCCATCATGGACATCTGAGAACAAGGCTTTAGTGGCTCTGCCGCAAGGATATTGCAGTGGGTCCAGTTGATGTATATGCAGCAGGATGGACTGGGGACAACTGGTTATGGAGTGGTGTTTTCTGTTTGTGCCATTATTGTGACCTCTCAGATTTTGTAAAAGTGGATATATCTCGGACATTCAATCACATAACGCTCGGTTTGCATTAGCCATACACCCTGCATATTCTGCTATAAATACTTGTCCACATGGAGCAAATGGGTTCACCTTGTCCCTTTCTATCATGCCCACTCTGTTGGGGTGTATTGTCTTGCAGTTGCAGAGGCTGAAGGCACAAGTCCCACCCCATTCAAATGGTGTTTTCATGTACCCTCGTGACACTGCTACTTTGTATCTCACACACATGAAATGCTTTTGGCCAGTATGATCTCCATACATCCACCCACTACACACATTGCAAAACTCTCTGCTCTGGAAAAATCAACTGGACACAGCCCCGCACCAACCATTTGACTATCAGTGGGATTCAATGGTGGGGCAGCTTACTGGCACAGCCAGTAAGTTGCCCCACCATGGCCATCAAAGTCATGTGCAGCAATTAGGCCATAACATGCATACCTCTCCTGCTGACTGCTCCACATGATCACTCATGGACAATCCTCACTGTGCTGCCCACATCAAGAACATGCTGCCTCCATCCAGACACTATCCTGTCCTATCATATGCCACACACTGACAGTACATCTGGATACATGGTCAACAACTCACAGGACCACTGTAATATAGCTTACAGCACGGTGTATGCTTTCAGGAGCATCTAGAACTACACGCCTGTCATAGTGCCCCCCGCTGCTGCATCTCCTCCGTGATTCCGCTGCTGCCGCCACCCACCCATGACACTGCCAACACCCACACTGATCAGCATCACTAGGCAGCCACCTATCTTTCTTAGCCAACAGCACAGGCCTGGTATACTGTCAAAACATGCTCATCCTACATACTGCCACGTAGCCAGGCATCAGGTGAATCAACTCCTTCAGCTGCTTAATTCTGCTTGCATCCATACCTTCTCCAGTGGCTTCCCTGGCCCCCTTTCAGCATTTCAGTGGCTTTCCTGCATTAAAGTGCATGCAAGACACCTTAACGCAGCATGTCGTGTTTACCGCACATTAAGTGTCCACTACCACCCCTTAATGCCGGGAATGCCTTTAACATGCCCAGCACACTTACTGCATGGTAACCCCTTATCGTGCCATTACCACTCGGAACGACATTGCTCCACTATTGCCGTTCAGTAAACATACCCCTTAATTCCATCGGAGACATATATTTAACATTCTCCATAATGCCAGATGAAAGTTTTAGACATCAAGATAGTACATATTTGTCCAAAAAGCTTAATTTTATTTATCATTTTTCAACTTTTTAGAAGGGGAAAAAATTCTCAGAAAATATTGACTGAGAGACAAACTTCTGCAAAATGTGCTGTGGATTTATTGAATGATTCTCATACATAGGGCTTAATAAGTAGACAAAAAGGAAGTAGAAGAGTTAAGTTGCTGGAGGGGGCAGGCAAACCAGGGGGCGGAAGCAGTAGAAAAAGAGGAGTTGGATTAGGGATTTGAGTGATGGTTTTCTTCTCTGTTCCACTATCACCCCTCATTTCTCTTCCCTGTATGATGCCTGGAAGGGAGGGCTTGGAGCCAAACAACCCCTGCTGCTCTGGGAGTCTGAAAAGAGGTGGCACAAGTGTGTTGCAGACAGCTCCCCCAGGAATTAAGTCCCGATTATACTTTAAAATATTTGGGAAAACATACTATAGTATTTGTTTTATTTAATTAATTAATTTATTTAGCATGTTTTCTATACAAACTTTACAGGTTATCAAAGCGATTAACTGAACGATTGGGATTACATTAATTGAGTAAGGGGTCCAAGAACATAGAACAAGTTAAGATATACAGTATGGTCGTCGTGGTGAGGGTGTGTTTTACATTATGGGGTTTAGGTGGGAGTTAGAGCATTACTTTTCATTATGTATTTATTGTAGAGATTTATGTTTGCACAATATTATTCTGTAGAATTCTTCCCAATGGCATAAATTCTTTCCAAGAAGCCCCCACAATTGCAAGGGAGCCCAGGCAGGAAAGGGCCCCACATGGTGGCGGTGCTCTGCCCCCTCTCTGTGCTTGGCAAATTTACTTTAACTTGTTTGCTGCTCTGCCTCTGCTAGAAGCCGGCAGCTGTCATCTCTCAGGCCAAAAGATGTTTTTAATTTTGTCTCACATTAGAGGATGTGTTCAGTTTACACAGAAATAGAGAAAATGACAGGAGATATAGGACTATAAGACTTATCCAATCTGACCATCCACTACAGATATTAATCTCTACATTCCCTTCTCTCTCTCCAAGATCTTCAGTGCTTTTTCCACTGTTTTCCTCTTTTTCCTGCTGCTCATTCCTCTTCCTATGCACCCAAGCATCCTTCTGGTTTTCACCATCACCTTTTTATCTGTGTGGTCATCTTAAGATCATCAGATATGAAACACTCCCCGTCCCACTCATTTCATGCACAGAAAGCGAGGTTACTTACCTGTAACAGGGGGTCTCCGGGGACAGCAGGATAAGTCAGCCACATATGGTTGACATTATCTGATGGCACCATGGATGGAATTGCTCTCCAATTGCTCAGAGACTCTTCTGAATATGTGCCAGTCACCCCACCTTGGAGCCCGTCCTCTCTCTCCTTCCGTCTATTCTATCCGCCTGGCCATGCGGATGGATTTTCTGCTCTCCTTCTTTCTGTATTTACTTATATATATGAATTGAATGTCTCTAATGCATTCTTCTGCTTCTAGATAAGTCCTAGCGGTTTCAGCATCTTCTCTGCCTACAGGGTCTGAGGCTCAGATATCCCAGACCTACCAGCCATGCGCTTGCAGCCTGCGGCAGGGCCAATGAAATCTGGTGAGCTCTCCTCAAAATGGAGGCCGTTGCTCAGGACCTATGAACTTCGCTCCCGCCTTGGGGACCACAGCGACAGGGCCCTCCCCTGAACCCCTGCCCTCCGGCCACACCACAGCCTGATATGTCCTCCCGAGTGGCCTGGGCTAACGTGCCCCATCAAGGGAAGGGCTGGACTCGTCGCAGTGGTTCTTGACCCCCAGCGAGAGAGAGTGGGAGAGCCTTAGAGGAATCCATGGCCCTCGGCATGGTACACCGACTCATCTTAAGATCATCAGCTATGAACACTTCCCCATCCCACTCTTATTCATGCACAGAAGTACAGCCCACCAGACTGTATTGCTTCCTCAGGTTTTTGTAGCCCCAGTTCATGACCTTGCCCTATTTAGCATTAAATCTTAGCTGCTAAATTTTAGACCATTCTTCAAGCTTCCTGACAGCCCTTCCTTAATATCACTTACAAAGATGTTAAAAAGAACCAGCCCAAAACCAATCTCTGTGGCACATAACTGGCAATGCCCTTATCCTCAGAGTGAACTGTATTTGCCACTACCTTTCGTCACCTCTTACTCAACCATGCCAGGGGCACTCAATTTATTTATAAGTTACCTATGTGGAACTGTGTCAAAAACTTTGCTGCAATCTAAGTATATCACAGCTCTCTCTTTCCATCAACCCAACGTTTTGGTCACCCAAATAAATTAATCAAATTTCTCTGATAAGGGCTACATCTAGCAAAGTCATATTGCCTCAGACCCTGCAACCCATTGGATTCCCAAAATGCACTATCCTTTGTTTTAGCAGCATTTCCATTAACTTATTCAACACTGAAATCAGGCTAACCAGCCTCCCAACCTTCTCCTCACTTCCAGTTTTGTGGAGAGAAATTGCATCCATCCTTCTCTGGCCCACTGGCACCACTTCTGATTCTGAAGAAGAACTGAAAACATCAGACAGCAGAACTGACAGAACTTCCCTAAGTCCCTTCAGTACCTTCAGATGTATCCCATTTGGCCCCATTGATTGTCTACTTTAGTTTTAGCTAGATCCTCATGAACACAGTCATGAAAATTCTTCAAAGTCTGCATACTTCCATTCCAAACTGTGTATGTTTCATGAGGTTGCACTTCTGTCCCTTCATCTGTGAACACAGAACAGAAATAGTTAGGCAACCTCATTTGATCTTTGGAAGTTCTATATATTCCTCCCCTTCACTTTTGACTTTTCCTTTCACTAACATATCTAAAAAAAGGTCTTATCCCCCTTTACTGTTTGTTTATGTTTCCTTTATGCATTTTGTTTACCTAACTATTTTTCCAGCTTCTCTTAGCTTTTCCAGAGATTGTTGCTTGCCTTCCTCTTTCTGCGATCTCTTTTAGTTTATAAAGGCTAACCTCTTCTTTCTTTCCTTTTCAGCTCTTTCGAGACCCATAGAAGCTTTCTTTACCCTCTACGTTTATTTATTTCCTAACAAGAATGTTCATTACCCTTAAAATATCTCCTGTCAGTTTTGCTCACTACTTTCATACTTCCCCCAAGATGTTTCTATCCAGCCAACAACTCCTTGAAGTATTCCTCCATCTTAACAAAGTTAGTTTTCCAGAAGTTTAAGACCCCTACTTTTGAATGAGCCATTTCCATCAGTATCCTAATACTGAATCACACCATCCGGTGATCACTGGATGCCATTATAGCATCAGAAACGCTCTCACTATTCAGAAGTAGCAAGTTCAGTATGCCCATCTATTACCAGTTGTCAAATAGTGCCTCCTTTAGAGTATCTCCCTAATTCTAGACAACACTGCAGCAGTGATGTCTCAAATAACAGCCAGCATATTGAAATCACCTATCAGTAGTACTTCTCCTTTCATAGAAGATATGTGAATGTCTTCAATTAAATCTCGAGTCATTTTTTCTACCTGTAAAGTAGGTCTGTATATCACACCAGTGTAAATAGATGTCACATTCCCTCTTTCCAGATTAACCCACTGTGCCTTCTCCTTACGTTGTAATCCCTGCAAATTCTTTTGGTTAATATTTTTTACATGTAGCACCACTCCTTCCTTTCTTCCTCCTTGTCCTTCCTGAATAGATTATAGCCTGGTATAGCCTGACAACTTTTGCAACTTCTCTTAGCTTTTCTAGATATCGTTGCTTACCATCCTCTTTCTGTGATCTTTTGTAGTTTTAGTGATTAAAACGGAAAGGAGGTATTTTAAGGGCAATGAGCATTCTTATTAAGAAAGTAAATAAAAGTAAAGGGCAAAGAAGACCTCTATGGTTCTTGAAAGAGCTGAAAAAAGAAAAAAATAGGCTAACCTTTATAAGCTATAAGAAATCACAGAAAGAGGGAGGCAAGCAGCTATATCTGGAAAAGATAAGGGAAGCTGGGCAGACACATAGGATCATTACATAGTAAGAGGATTGGATCAAAGCAAACATAAATAACTTCATAAATAGAAAGGGGTAACCTCCCTGGAGCACCCTGAACAATCTTAATCAAACGCACGGGGGGGGGGGGAGTAACTTCTGCAGTGTGGCAGGTTCAGCTCTACAACTCTAGCCACCTTACTGGGCAGAATAAATAGACCATGGTCTCTTTATTTGCCATTATTTACCATGTTACTATATTACCATGCTCCGGTTCTCCATTAACCATATCTCTGTGACTACTAATTCCAAGTCAGCCTCTTCCATTATAGCCTTTGGATCCATAATTTTATTTCCCATACTACAGGCATTAGTATACACAACTTTTCAGATATTGTCCTTTTTTTCCCATTTCTATATAGGTAATTAATGTCTTGCTTACCTAGGGGGCTTTTACTTAGCTGAGGTCTTTGTTCTATCCCGAATGAATTAGTCGAAATTAGAGTTGTGTGCTTATTTTGAAACCAAAAGCATCAACCGTGTACCCTATTGCACAATAACCCTATTGTGCAAACAGTAAGCAGAGAAGAGCAGAAAGCTCTCGCAGAGAGAGACCAGAAACACACAAGGCGAGAGACGTTGTGATGCAGCAGACCCTCTTGCAGATAGAAGAAAAGTTTTAAATCCAGAAAAAAACAGGTATAAGCTGCAATATCCTGAAGATCCACATAGAGGGAGCATGAGAGTCAGTACAGAGTCTGAAGAACCACGCCTCTATGGGCAGGACTTGGGCCCAGTCAGTTTGGGATTTAAGCAGAGGCAGGTCTGAATCAAGGGGAGAAAGATATCCAAGGAGAGAAAGATATCCAGGAGAGAAAGATATCCAAGGAGGAAAAGGTATCCGGAGATATATCCAGGAGGAAGGAGAGAAAGATATCCAGGGAGATATCCAGAGAAGTATCCTGAGAGAGGAGGACAGAGACTCAAGAGCCAAAGAAAGGGCAGTCTTGAAAGAGAGAGAGAAAAACAGGCCTGAGAAGCAACGTGAGTGCTGGCCTGGGAGAAAAGTGGAGAACACAGAGGACTGGTGAGCAGAGAGAAGCTGAAGGAGCAAGGCCACCAGGCAACGACAGCCTCAGGAGTGAAGGCAAGGGCAGATGGCAACAGCTGCAGCCTTGGCACAGAGAGGTTCGTCCATATACTAAGGCAAGAGAGATATCGTGGGAGAACTTGGGCCATCCTGAGTTAGAGGACAACCGGACTAGGCCTCAAGCCTTCCCTGAGAAGGAAAGAAGAAAGCTCAAAGGTAAAGCTTCTATTACTTGCAATTGTTTGCTCAAGCCTAACATAAGAGAAAGACAGGGGAAGGAAGTTTCTCCTTGTAACAATGACATTTATAAGCAAAAGCTAACAGACAATTTCTCTAAGAGGAGAACTGTAAATACTAAGCATTGTGCTGAGAGAGCTTTTAAAACTATAGCTGATGAGGAGCCATTGTTTTACCCAGTGGCCAGAAACCGACGCCCTAACCTAACTACCAGACACTGGGAAAACTGTACGGTACGCTTTTAAAAAGCCAGAGTTCAGTTATGCAGAAGCCTCAGACTCAGAGCTATCAGACATAGAATTTATGCAAGTGGAATCTGCAGGCGAAGAGTCTGACAAGCCGATGGAATGTACATATTGTACAGCAGTGAAGCTGTAGTTTATTTCTATCTATATGAATGCATAAGTGAATGCAGTGTTTTGTCTTACCTTCAATTACTGTGAAATTAACAGCCATTACTTTGACCTTTTCATTTGTGCTTTAAACCTGATGCAAGGACTTGTTCAGTTGTGTTACTTTCCAAAGCCGTTTATCCTGTTTTTGAACCATTTTTGTGCAAAGGGGAAATAAAGCCTTTTTCATTTTTCCCTCCATTTTCGTGTGAACTTGTTCTTTTTGGGAAGTTGGTAACGAGGCCGGCACAAGGGACTGCTACCCTTGACCCTCGCACCTGTCCAACCCCAATCACCATAGTCTTGTGCGCTCCCCAGCCCTTCCGTGGAAAACTACGCCGCCACCAGGGGGGGGGGCTGCAGGGGACATAAGTGGTGTAGTTGGCAGGATACTTGACGGCACTCATAAGCCTCCAGGACTGTACCTGCACCTGTACCAAGGAAAGTACAATCTTTCTCTTTTTTTTTTGAAAAAAACAAACAAACCTCATCGTACAACCCGAACCGTCTTGCTACAAAACTGGACCGGAGTAAAAGCCAGGAATAGAGCAGACACCAAACCCGGATTGGAGTTGAAAAAACGTGGAGCGGAGTACCTGAAATCCGGACCGGATTTAAAAAGAAAATCCTGAAGGTTGAAAATCCTGCGGCGAGTCTAGAAGCAGTGGAGCGACCTTGGGATAACAGCATATATTCCCCAAAGCTGATTCAACACTAGAACCAGGTAATACGTACTTAAGCCTACCTAGTGTTGAATATCTGGGGAAGTCAAAAAAAAAAAAAAGAGAGGGGTGTGGAGAAGTTTTGGTAAAGAGCCACACTTGGGTTTTTTTTCTCTGTTTGTTCTTTCACCAGGTACCATGGAGCATAAAGAATTATGTGCCTGGATGGCACACCAGTTCAGCAAGCAGGCGGAGGTGGCACAACAGAGCCAAGAGCAAGCGCTGAAGGCGATACAGGCACAGCAACTCCCAGTCCTAGAAACTATGGACAGGTGGCTCACGCAGCAGCGGGAGGAACTGGCCAAAAGCAAGGCGGAGAAGCTATCGGTCGCCGGACTGGTAAACCCTGACCACGGACAATGGTCCTGTTCTGATTTAGTGATTGACAAGCTAAGTCCGAACGATGATATAGATGACTTTTTAGATACATTTGCTCGAATTGCGCACTCAGCTAAGTGGCCAGAGGAGCAGTGGGCAATACGGCTAGCAGCATCCCTCACGGGTGAGGCGCTGGCTGCCTATAGGTCGATGCCCCCGACTTTAGCAAATTCTTATAAGGATGTAGTAATAGCGATTAGGGATCGTATGGGCCTTACGCCATTAGCTTACAACAAAATGTTTAGGGCTACCTTTCTTAAGGCTAATGAAACACCCAAGGCACTAGGCCATAGATTACATAGCCTAGCCCATAAGTGGTTACAGCCCGAGAAGAAGAGCACAGGCACCCTAATGGACGCTATAATTCTTGAGCAGTACATGATTGCCCTACCCAGTAGAGTGCAAAATTTCTTAATGTTACAGAACTGTTGCACTACCACAGAGGCAATAGCCCTTACAGAGAGGTATTTAGAGGCCGAAAAAGTGACCCAGCCTAGGGCAGGCCCAAAAATAGCCATGGGGTTGGAGGCACAAAAAAGGGAGAGTCCCTCACGTCCTCCAGTTGGCCGGTGGAAAAATGATAAGCCTCTAGTAAAGGAGAGTGCAAGGAAATGTTTCACATGTGGGAAAAGGGGACATTTACAGTATGAGTGTTATTCACGAACTGCCTTGGTGGGAGAATCACCAAGACCAATACGTAATGGTTTTCTGCTTGATGTAAAAGTACAAGGTATAAGTGTGCAAGCGTTATTGGATTCTGGAGCCGACCAGACCATGGTTTCTAAAAAATTATGGTCAACGATCCAGGCTCATGGCCTCTCGGTTCCAGAATCTCCACAGGGATATGTAAAGATAAAGTGCGTGCATGGAGCAGCCACACGCTATCCGGTTTATAAATTGTGGGTAAAAGGTATGGGCATTGTAAAGGAAATGCTGATCGCAGTAGTGCCTAAGTTACCACAGGAATTGGTCCTGGGCCGTGATTGGCCACAATTTAGGAAAACTTTAAAGGAAGGTTTGTCGCCTCAGAAAAGGCCAGATTCCACTTGCATGCAACCTAACCTTACTGAAAAGCCCAGAGTACAGCGGAGGGGCCTTGCTGCCGCTACGGATACTATGGTCCCTAGCCCACTTTGGGAGAAACCCCCGAAGGCTGTCATAAAGGATCGGTCACAGCCACCCAAAAAGTTTGTGCTGCGATACTGTAAAACCTCCGCGAGAGCGCGGACTCCTCAAAGAGCGTCGGCACAAGCTGCAGGCTATGACCTCCATAGCGCCGTGGATATCGTCGTCCCAAAGCAGGGAAGAAAATTAGTTACCACAGACCTACAAATCGAGCTGCCCCCGGGATGTTACGGAAGAATAGCCCCAAGATCAGGACTGGCCGCCAAATACAACCTCGACGTAGCTGCAGGAGTCGTGGACCCCGATTACAGGGGCATCATAAAAGTCCTCTTACGTAACTTCTCAGAGGAAGATTACAAAGTCCAAGCCGGGGACAGAGTAGCACAGCTAATTTGTGAGCGTGTGGGATTCCCTGATCTAGAAGAAGTCGCTATGCTAAATCCCACGAGCCGCAGAACGGGAGGTTTCGGCTCAACGGGGAGAGCGGAACTGGAAGGTTTAATGGCCATAGGGAGTGATCCACCCGAGGAAGACCTGGGTCCCCGTGTGGAAGATTGCAAAGAAAGCGCTACGCCGAGGGTCGGGGAGGAACTCTCCGTGAGACAAAAGGAGGATTTGGCTCAATTGTTGAACAGGTATAAGGATGTCTTAACTCCAATGCCTGGAGAAACCTCGTTGGTGGCTCATGAAATTCACACTCCCCCAGGTAAAATTATCCGACAGTGTTTGTATCGCCTGCCGGAGGCGAAAAAACAAGAGGTCATCAACCAGGTACGAGAAATGCTGCAAATGAATATTATAGAAGAGTCACATAGTCCTTGGAGCAGCCCGGTGGTGCTGGTCCCTAAACCAGACGGGTCTATGCGTTTCTGCATAGACTTTCGTCAAGTCAATGCGATATCCACCTTCGACACTTACCCGATGCCGCGGATCGAGGAATTATTAGACCGGCTCGGGCAAGCAAAGTTCCTGACGACGTTAGACATGACCAAAGGGTATTGGCAGGTCCCTTTGACGCGGGATGCCAAGCCGAAAACTGCCTTTAGCACTCCATTGGTGCTCTTCCAATTTCGGAGAATGCCCTTTGGCTTGCATGGGGCAGCCGCTACATGCCAACGTTTAATGGATGTTATTCTACGACCGTACCAAGATTTTGCTACTGCCTACATGGATGATGTGGTGATCCACAGTGCCACGTGGATGGAACATCTCCATCAAATAGGCGTCATATTAGAAGCTATGAGGAGAGCAGGCCTCACGCTTAACCCTAAGAAGTGTACTTTTGCGGCTGAAGAAGTCAAATACCTGGGTCATCTGGTAGGCCGTGGAACCGTGCGGCCATTATTAGATAAAGTAGATAGTGTCAGAAAATTTCCAGTTCCACAGAACAAGAAGCAGTTGAGAAGCTTCCTTGGCCTCATCGGATATTATCACCGTTTTATACCGCACTTCGCGGAAGAAAGCAACGTCTTTACGGAGATGCTAAGAAAAAATGCCCCGAACGTGTTACAGTGGACTCCTGAAGCAGAGACAGCTTTCCAAAAATTAAAAGGGAAGTTGTGCCAGGGCCCCGTATTGCGCGGGGTAGATTTTCAGCAAACTTTCCTGTTACAAACTGATGCCTCAGAGACAGGTCTGGGGGCCGTCCTGTCCCAGGTACAAGAAGGAGCAGAACATCCTATTCTGTTTCTTAGCAGGAAACTCTCGCTAGCGGAAAGGAAGTATGCCACAGTTGAACGCGAATGTCTCGCTATTAAATGGGCCATTGAGGCACTGAAATTCTATCTCACCGGGAGGAAATTTGTCCTCATTACGGATCATGCTCCCCTGAAATGGCTGCATACCATGAGGAACGAAAATGCCAGATTAACCAGGTGGTATATGGCTTTGCAGCCCTATGACTTCCGTGTGGAGCATCAAGCTGGGAAGCTGCATTGTAACGCTGATACCATGTCCCGTATTACGTGCTGCGGAGAAGAGTTTCCCCCAGCCCGTAATATTTTAAGAAGGGGGATGTGTGATGCAGCAGACCCTCTTGCAGATAGAAGAAAAGTTTTAAATCCAGAAAAAAAACAGGTATAAGCTGCAATATCCTGAAGATCCACATAGAGGGAGCATGAGAGTCAGTACAGAGTCTGAAGAACCACGCCTCTATGGGCAGGACTTGGGCCCAGTCAGTTTGGATTTAAGCAGAGGCAGGTCTGAATCAAGGGGAGAAAGATATCCAAGGAGAGAAAGATATCCAGGAGAGAAAGATATCCAAGGAGAGAAAGATATCCAAGGAGGAAAAGGTATCCGGAGATATATCCAGGAGGAAGGAGAGAAAGATATCCAGGGAGATATCCAGAGAAGTATCCTGAGAGAGGAGGACAGAGACTCAAGAGCCAAAGAAAGGGCAGTCTTGAAAGAGAGAGAGAAAACAGGCCTGAGAAGCAACGTGAGTGCTGGCCTGGGAGAAAAGTGGAGAACACAGAGGACTGGTGAGCAGAGAGAAGCTGAAGGAGCAAGGCCACCAGGCAACGACAGCCTCAGGAGTGAAGGCAAGGGCAGATGGCAACAGCTGCAGCCTTGGCACAGAGAGGTTCGTCCATATACTAAGGCAAGAGAGATATCGTGGGAGAACTTGGGCCATCCTGAGTTAGAGGACAACCGGACTAGGCCTCAAGCCTTCCCTGAGAAGGAAAGAAGAAAGCTCAAAGGTAAAGCTTCTATTACTTGCAATTGTTTGCTCAAGCCTAACATAAGAGAAAGACAGGGGAAGGAAGTTTCTCCTTGTAACAATGACATTTATAAGCAAAAGCTAACAGACAATTTCTCTAAGAGGAGAACTGTAAATACTAAGCATTGTGCTGAGAGAGCTTTTAAAACTATAGCTGATGAGGAGCCATTGTTTTACCCAGTGGCCAGAAACCGACGCCCTAACCTAACTACCAGACACTGGGAAACTGTACGGCACGCTTTTAAAAAGCCAGAGTTCAGTTATGCAGAAGCCTCAGACTCAGAGCTATCAGACATAGAATTTATGCAAGTGGAATCTGCAGGCGAAGAGTCTGACGAGCCGATGGAATGTACATATTGTACAGCAGTGAAGCTGTAGTTAATTTCTAGCTATATGAATGCATAAGTGAATGCAGTGTTTTGTCATACCTTCAATTACTGTGAAATTAACAGCCATTACTTTGACCTTTTCATTTGTGCTTTAAACCTGATGCAAGGACTTGTTCAGTTGTGTTACTTTCCAAAGCCGTTTATCCTGTTTTTGAACCATTTTTGTGCAAAGGGGAAATAAAGCCTTTTTCATTTTTCCCTCCATTTTCGTGTGAACTTGTTCTTTTTGGGAAGTTGGTAACGAGGCCGGCACAAGGGACTGCTACCCTTGACCCTCGCACCTGTCCAACCCCAATCACCATAGTCTTGTGCGCTCCCCAGCCCTTCCATGGAAAACTACGCCGCCACCAGGGGGGGGCTGCGGGGGACAACGTATGTTGGTCACAGGTACCTTTATTGGTAGACCCCAACGCGTTTCAGCAATGCCTTCATCAGGGGGTATATAGCTCAAAAATGAATATATTATTTATTTACATTCTCTTATATACTGCACCAGTGTGGTTTACATTGAACAAACTGAAATTACATTGAACAGGGCATTGTAGCTTGGAGATAACTATTTTACAGGGAACATGGACTATGGAGGGTTAAGTGGCTTGCCCAAGACCACAAGGAGCACCTGTGGGACTACAAACCCCATTTCTTCCAGCCCAAGGTTGCTGTCCTCTAGTGGGATTTGAACCCCTGACCTTCTGGCCTGAAGTACCTTGCCCCAACCACTAGGCCATTCCTCCACTCCATATTAAAAAATAAATACAATATAAATCAACATAAATCAATCTATTAATCAAACTTATAATAACAACAAAATGGTGTTAAAAACATATACAGGCATGTTTACTAAAGTCCGCAAAATAGCGCTTCGCAAAATAGCGCACGGCAACGCAGCACTGAAACGCGCAGAAACGCGTTTAAACGCCCCGCACACGTGCGTGTCACTCCCGCACAGGTACGCGGCTCACTAACGGGCCCCATACAAGTGCGTGGCCGCAAATGTCCGATAGAGGCGTAGAACGGCGAAAGGAGGGCGGAGGAAGGCTCCGGAGGGGCGGAGGGACGGGGTCAATGGGTGGAGAGTGGGAGGGGAGAGGCTCCCCGCACGGTATCGGGCCCGAATTTGCATGTGAAAACTACCGCGAGTGAAATACTCGCGCTAGAAAGCATTTAAAGGGAAGAGAAACCATTTCCGTCAGCAATGTACAGGAAACCCGGGGAAACCTGCAAAACGTCAGCAATGTGATCCATGTGTACAGCACAAAACTGCAATTTAAAATAAAAAATGAGCAGCACAAAAATATGATAAAGATTATGTCAGCTGTGGAACAGTTATAGAAATGTTGAAAAATAAAATACACACCCAGGAAAGCACAAAATAAAAATTTACCTCTGGAAAGGTGTTGGGAGCGGAGAGTGTTCCAAAAAGCAGGCGTTTACTTTGCAGATGTCCCGTTAGTGTATGCAATGGTTGGCCATTAATATCACTGTTGCCTTGCTTGTGTATATGTTTTTCCCCATTGTTCTGTGGCCCTTCGTGTGTTTTATTTTCACGTTTGTCCTGACAGTGGTTGAAGGAGCCCACAGTAAATATGCGCACAGCAGGGTTTGTGACATCATCCTGCTAGGTGTACTATCCCCAGGGAGTGCACAGTCTGTGTGGTGCAGCAGACAGATACAGTACCTCAAAGACCAGAGGTTCAAATCCCAGATGGTACATTTGCCAGACCAGATTGTAAATTTTATCCATCACGAAACAAAGATGGCACAGACACCCCTGTATTGCAGGGAACATAAGCATGTTGAAAAAACCTATATGTTAACCAACACCGCACACACCCCACAACAATGGTCCTCACTTACAGCAAAATCCCCCACATGCATTACTGTAATGCCAGAATGCAATCAGGTAATTTTTAGAGTTTTCTGAGAGAAGGACATGCCACCATGTTTGCAGACGAGTACATGTGGTGCAGGAGGCAGTGGCTGCCATCCCCAGAGAACAGTGACCTAGCCATGTGTTGTCTGTCACCGTGCACTGCAACAGACAGGCCCTGCTGTATGCACAGTCATGAGCCTCCCAGGGAAATCACCCAATCTGTGACTAGACAGTGGTGCAAAGCACACAGACAGTGCATGCAAAAACAGAAGGTCACAGGTTCAAAGCCTAGTTGGGCCCACTGCTAATCCTGCACATATATTTTTTTCCCACCACCAAACACAGAAAGTGAAGACACTCAGTGATGGCAGAGTAAATAATCATGTTTCCAAAACCAGTGTTTTACCTAACACCGTGCCCCCCCCCCCCAAAATGGGCATTAGGTACAGGCAAGTCCTCACAACTCAGTCCTGGAGTGGCACAATGCAATGAAGCTATATGTGTATTTCCAGATAACGACATGTCGTCATGTTGTGCGAGGTGTACAAGTGATGGAGGGGGCAATGGCAGCAAGCCACAACAGACAGTGCCTTAGGTGTGTGTAGGCTGGCCCTGGCCACCACACCAGACAGCCTATATTGGATGTACAGCCATGGATTCCCCAGGGAATGCAGCCATGATGTGGCAAAACCGTGGTCCAGTGCACACAGTCAGTGTTTACACGAACAGAAGGTCAGAGGTTCAAATTTTGTCTGTGCTTCCTGCCAAACGAGCCCCCAGAATGGAACCACTTTGGAACATGGCATGTAAGACAGAACCTTTGTGGCAGATAATCCAGATATTGTGATATAAATTATTTCTTTGGTTTCCCTTCAACACCACACACCAAATAAACATGTGCATCCTCTACAGTAGATTCCAAGAAATGCACCTCTGGAGGGTCACTGATTGTGCATCTGCTGTGCATGTGCCAATATAAGGCAATGTGAGCATGGTGATGGCAGGGGAACTGTTGGCAGCTGTGCACATCACACCAAGGCCTGGTCTGTATTAAGTGGGCGCTGTGCACTGCAAGTGACAGGGTCTGTCTGAGAAACAGCCATGTATTTTCCTGGGAATGCACTGCCCCTGTGTCAAGATGGTGGTGCAAAGCACACAGGCAGTGACTACAGGAGCAGAAAGTCACATGTTCAAATCTCGTGTGTCTGCTCAGCCAACACAGTCCCCTCAATTGTCACACCATGCAAGTATTTAGAAAAATAAAAGATCCTGTAGTGCAGATAATGCACACATGTGTAAAACCTCTATATTTTACATGAAAGTGTACAGAAATTAGAAACATCTGTATTACATAGAGCAGATTCCCCAAATGCAGTCCTGGAGTGTCACAAATCATTTACATCTTATGAAGTGGGAAATAAAGATGTGTCTCTCCATGTCCATATGCTGCTCCATGGTTTGCAGATGTATCTCATGCATATTCCTGAGGCACAGTTGCAAAACATGATCAGTGTGTGGGGCAACACGACTGGAGTTGGGGACCTCAGGCTGAGAGTATCAACCAACAGGAGCATAAATGTGCAGAGACACAGGCTCCATTAACCAAACACTACTGGACAGTCATGATATTGGCCCTTCTGTACATCTCAAATAACTAGTACGTGCACACCGTAGCACTGTCACCATAAACCATGAAAAACAGTAAACATATATCAACGTGTAGATGTGAAAGGTTACATAGATCAATGCCAACGTCAAGCACAATATGGTTAGTGAGCATTAGAACACCAATATGTCAGATGTTTGGGAAGTGTGTCTCAGGTCAGGTGCATGACAATGTTCACCACCCTGTGTTGTGACACCAACAGTATGCCATACCATTGCCATGCCTGTACTGGGTCCAGGACTGCTCAGATGTCCGAGACTGCAAAAGCAAGCTATATTGGCACAGTGATGGCATAGGTGTGTGAATGTGTGCCTGTCCATCCAGTGTGTGATTTGTTAAACATATTACTCAGCGCACAATGTTTGCTCTGTGTCCATTGTTAGCTTGTCTATGTGCATAATGAGGAGCAAGGTATTGTGGGCATACCTCAGACAGGCTGCCTTTGCCATGATGCATGAGGATAGATCATTAGTCAATGTATTGGACATTGTAGTGTGCACCATCAGCAACATGGACATGGTAGCCCCTGCATGTCTTGCTCGAAGTTCAATTTCACCCTAACTGAGCAGTTAGCATGACATGGCTAGGTCAGCCATAGTGTAATCCACATCTTCTGCAAGTGATATGTATGGGTTTCCTTTTGGGGCCCAATCACTAGCTTAGCTGCTTTGTGGGTGTGCAGACATCCCAGTTTGTGGTCCACACCTATTCACCAGTAATATGCACTATGGATGAGCTAGCAGTTTGCTGCCACCTAGTATGTACAAGGCTGCCACACCTAGAAGGGTGCAGTGTTTGTGCTTTTGAGGCTGGTGAATGTGCGCTTTGGTGGTCTGCTGAGCATTTCCAGGCCTACTGTGTGGTCTGGATGTTCACATAAATGCATGGACCCTCTTAGCTGGTGTCACTCCATCAGCTGTAGGCAGGTTTACATTTTCCTCAAGCACCACCATTGTAGTGAAGGTGGATGTGTTTCTGGGTGATCATGAGTTGTATTGCTCAGTTTTGGTGTTGTTGTAAAATAATCTGTCTATGTATTTCAAACAACTTCTCCCCCCTTTACTAAACTAACCTAATTAATGTGTTGCTGTGTAACACACAGAATATGTACAATGTGTTATCATAAAATTATAAAATGTATAAACCTGACACACAAATAAGAGATGGACACAAGTGTAGTTAGCAATGGATCTAGAAGACCTACCCATCAGACACAGTCACTGATGTGTACACACAACATAGACTAGCTTAGCTTATCTTGTTGCCTTGGACATGGTGTTGTGTCTCCCCTCTCACTCTCAGGGTGAGACCAGGAACTGCACAATGTGATGCTCAGTATAAGCTCTATGTCATTGATCTACATGCTTATTTAAAAGTATCAGGATGAGTGGGTTCATTGCCCTCAGAACACATCTGAATGTTATGTCTGGACTGCTTTTTTGCATGTGCAGTGCATCATGGGTATCTTTGTTTTGAGCCTATCATTATAAAAAAAGGGAAAAAGGTCATGTGGTGGTCCTCAGTCCCAATGTATGCAGCCAGGGGTGTGTTAGTATAAAGGGCAGTGTTTATCAACCCATTCCTCGGGGAACGCCAGGCCAGTCAGGTTTTCAGGATATCCATTATGAATTGGCATCAGATATATATGCATTAGAGATAGTTTGCCAACGTAACTGGTTTGTGGCCCTCAAGGTCTTGATTTGGAGACCCCGGCCTTACACCTCTGTCATATAAGATTGTCATTCTCCAAGGTACACATGTCCCAGACCTTGAAAGGCTAGATAGAATGTGTCACATTCACCCTTGATTCTCAACAACAACAAAGATTTGTCTAAATGACAATATTTTGGTGGTGTTTAGAAATAAGGAGGAATGTGGAACGTTCTATATACCCTTTTGATGATAGCCCCTGTGATGGCCTTTCTTAACCTGTGTGGATCGGGAGACTATATTAAATGGTGTAAGCACACCCAAAAATATTAGCATGGTGACTGATAGCCCACATTGATGTTTTCTAAGCAGACATTGCTATTTTATCTGCGGTATTGGCAGTCATTCCACTGTGAAAGACATAGCACATGACATCACACAAAAGGCTAAGAACCATTGTGCAGGTGTTGGTAGGTTAAGTCCAAAATGTGTATACACAATAACAATCTGAAATGTTTTGTTTGAGTTTTTAAAAAAAGACACATAGCAGTGTATAATGTGTGTTGCGCATGTGTGCCCTTTTTTGCGACAATTTGTGCATTTGCGTGCCGCAGTTGCACGTGCACTAACGGCAACATGCGCCAGCTGCGTAGGCCACATGCACGTAGTTTGTCACGCACATGGACGCAATACATGTCTGACCTGCGCCACATGAGTGGCGCAGTTGCACGTAAATCGTTGCGCAAGTTGCAATGCGCATGCGCGAGAAGCCCGCTGCGTGCAATCAGGTGATAATATCTGAAAATGGCGCCCAGAGCAAGGAAGCCCTCCTTCACCCTCCGTGAGCTCAGGTACCTGTCTCGCCTCATTGCACCACGCCAGCAGAAACTCTTCCCTGGCACCACCGGGCAGAGGGACAGCTCCAAGGTACTTAGGGCATGGCAACGTCTACAAAGACGTTTCAATAGAGAAGCTGACTACCCAAGGGAGGTAAGTGTATAGGGCCAGGTCTTAAGAATCATATATGTAGCCTGTGCTCATTGCAAATGTCCATGCTGTTGTGTTGAGGTACTATGAGTGAAAACTGTGCAGAAGATGAGAAGACATACCATAATGTATCTGTATCACTTGTGACTGTGTTGTCCTGCACCCTGGTGTGGATGTAAATGGTCAAAGAGGTTAAGATGCTAACCTTGTGACATGTGAGCTGCTGCTGTGGCTGTGCATCAACATACTGTAACTGCGTAATACCTTACATCAGCATATGTAAATATATCCAACAACATATGGATATGGTGTCATTTGTACCTTGAACAAAACACCTTGGGACCAGCACAAGTATATGTGAAACATAACATTAATGGTATGTGACTCACTCAAGTGATATGGGCTCTATTGGTCATGAATTGCAAATCACATGCCTATCTGCATGGCTCCTCAGAGCCCATCACAGTGGGCTTGCTGTCATCCCTGTGCTATTGGTCTGTGTGCTGTCAGACTTTGAAATTTCCCACCAATGTGCAGGTGTCCAAACAGATCCTCCCAGTAGGCTAACAATCACCCTGGGGTAATGCTTGTGTGTGCCCACCCACTGTCACACATCCACCCTAACACCAGGAGGACAGAGAGACCATCACAGTGGGCTTGCTGTCATCCCTGTGATATTGGTCTGTGTGTGCTGTCATACTTTGAACAAATACTCCCAATGTCCAGGGGTCCAGACAGATCCTCCCATTAGGCTATAAATCACCCTGGGGTAATGCTTGTGTGTGCATATGCAAAGTTAAGACATACACCCTATCCCCTGGAGTCGAGGAGTTCCATCGCAGTGGCCCATCTGGCAACATGGGGATATGGTTGTGTGTCACCTAACAGTTTGCTTTTTGCACCCTATCCCCTGGAGTCGAGGAGGGCCATCGCAGTGGCCCATCTGGCACCATGGGGATACGGTTGTGTGTTACCTAACAAGTTGCTTTTTGCACCCTATCCCCTGGAGTCGAGGAGGGCCATCGCAGTGGCCCATCTGGCACCATGGGGATACGGTTGTGTGTTACCTAACACGTTGCTTTTTGCACCCTATCCCCTGGAGTCCAGGAGGGCCATCGCAGTGGCCCATCTGGCACCATGGGGATACGGTTGTGTGTTACCTAACAAGTTGCTTTTTGCACCCTATCCCCTGGAGTCGAGGAGGGCCATCGCAGTGGCCCATCTGGCACCATGGGGATACGGTTGTGTGTTACCTAACACGTTGCTTTTTGCACCCTATCCCCTGGAGTCGAGGAGGGCCATCGCAGTGGCCCATCTGGCACCATGGGGATACGGTTGTGTGTCAATTGACGGTTTGCTTTTTCCTCCATATCACCTGGAGTCAAGGACGCCCATCCCAGTGGCCCATTTGACACCATGGGGATATGGTTGTTTGTGACTAACACGTTATATGCATTCTCCCTATCCCCAGGAGTCCTGTGAGCTGCGTAATGGGTCGTGTTAGTGACCCTTCTTCAAAGGTGTATGCAGCTGATGATCTGTGGTAGGACCCCCAACCCACAGGGGGCAAGATCAACATTTGTTCTGGTGTGTATGTTCATAAGCTAAGGTGGTTTAATTCATGGCAGGTACGTTGCAACTACACCATAGTCTGTGAGAATAACATCTCAGCACACATGTGTGTGATGTTCCCGGATGATATGCTAGCTTCAGAGGTTAATGTGCGTATATGCACCCCATCCCCATGAGCCATGACATGTGTTAGCAAATACCTGTAGCATTACCATGTCCCCATACCGTCAAAAATACACAGGACCAACACCTTGCCACCTAATATAACCTCAACACCAGCAGACACATTCAGATCACAGATGGTGTTTCAATGATACATGCAACTGTTGTGGCTGGAGAACACACATACACCATTTAATTAAGCATTGTAGCAAATACCTGTTATGTTATTATGTCCCCTGGTGCTATTGATGTTAGTAAACACATGCTGTCAGGCAAGCTGAGCCAGGTCACATGAGGATAACAACATAACATAGACCACTGAGGATTAATTCCCCCCCCCCCCCACATTATGGTGTGAGCAACTGTGTCCAATGTAATTTGCACAGAGCAACCAGGTTCCCCATAAGACACAACTCACACAATGGAACTAGTGGTCCAAACATACATATCGTGGGCCCTGTCAAAGATGAAAGTTAAGGTTTTCTTTCCCCTGCCAAGCTCAGTAGGACCACCCACACAATGTTTAATCTAAATAAACACAGCCTATGATTGATGGCACATCAGGTTCCCATTGGGGGTGAATACTGGGATGTATACAGAGCATATGAACATTGATGTGTGGGACACATCACATGCTGCCTAACTGTGACTATCATGGACATCATCATGTTGCAACAACCTGTGGCATGTTGTGTCAAGGTCATGCAAGTGGGGGACAGGGTAGTACCAGGATGTGCGGAGGGTGCCAAATACACAGGGTACAGGTGTCAGCGCAAACATGTGCACACACAATGGAACAAATTAAGATGGTAGTATGACCACTAAACGTTGTTAGGAAAAAGGGATGTAGGCCTGCCATGTGTGTGTAAATTGATGACAACACAGGATGCTTAGAAAAAATAAAAACAGTGTAGCGTTATGATCACATCATAAGCTAAATGATGTGCATGTGTGCGGTGATGTTGCCTGTGCAATATGCCTTTTTCCAAGTCAAGCTGTTTCACACATCAAGCATGTCACTGTGGCTGTTCAGGCAAAACATCAGCTATTGTAGTGACACACGTGTGTTATTGTCCTTTGTGATGTGTGTCTTTCACCTGAATGCCACAATGTACACAGATGAACTTAGCCAACACACCCACAAACGTGAACCATGATCCTAAAAGGTGCATGTTACGTTGTAAGACCACCCCTAGCTGTCAAAAGGCCATTATGAGATATGAATATGCAAAAAACATCCGTAGTCTTCCACTCAGGCTCCATGTAGGTTTGCTGGAAGGCACCTCCAGGCATGCCCCGGTTGGTCTGGCTGTTTTGCCACACACCCAAAATATGTCACCCACGTCTAGCTGCCACACACACAGGATGCTATAGAGATATGTGGTGAAAAAGGAGGCCAGCCACAGTCCATCCACACACGTGTCGAAACACATTAGCATTTAAAAAGACGGTGTTGCCAGATGTTTGCCCATGTGTTGTGTGAATCTGAAGACAGCATAGCTAAATCCCTGTCTGAGGTTTACTGCTGGAACAGCAGCTTCAGGAGGTCAAAACCCACCCAACCCCCCTTGGGGGGGGGCTCTCTCTGTCCGTGTCACTCTCCCACTATGTGTCTCATTGTTGGTCCCTGTGTAAGCTGTATACGTGACTGGTGAGAGACATGTTTGACAGGGGTGAGGGCAGCGCATTCACAACGTGGGATGCTCCCATACAACCGTCACAAGTTATGCGTGTCAGCTGTGATGCACATGCTCCCTTGCCACCAGCAGTAAACACATGTCATTACATATGCCTTTTGCCCATGGGAATGCCTACTGATAGGGGATTAACTATGCTGGACAAGAGAGAGACACACACACCCAGCAGTGTGGCAGAAGCATTAAGACTCTATGCACAATGATTGGGGGGGGGGGGGGGAAAGTCCCACAAGTAGAAAAAGGTGACCAGTCACTGATGCCCTTACCTTTTCCTTGCTTATCTACAGATTGAGGATCTCCGGAAGAAAGGCAGGGAGCTGCGTCTCCACCATGCAACCTACCTCCAGCACCTCCTGGGTGAGAACTAACAATAGGGTGATGTACAATACTCAGAAAGTGACGTATCTGTAACCAATGTTCCATTATGTCAGATGCCTGTGATTTGCCTACCTATCTGCAAGTGCTATATGTTTGACATACATACGTGCTGATGACTGTTATGTTTCACAGATGGTGATATCAATGAGGATGGGGCCACCACCTCTGCACATCTTTTCAGAAGAACACCTACACCACATGATGCAGAGGTGGTGGTTCTGGACACCACGGACGAGGAGGAGGAGGAGGAGGAGGAGGCGGAGAAGGAGGCGGAGGAGGCGGAGGAGCCGGCGGCGGAGGAGGAGGAGGAGGAGGAGGAGCAGAGGCGGTGGAGGAGGAGGAGGAGGAGGAGGTGTTGGTGGTGGAGGCGCAAACACCTGCATCCCCGCAAGATAGGACACCAGAGGGCCAGAATGGGCTTTTGGAAGGGTTGTCTGGGGGGGAGCCTGCGTTGGGAGAGGGTGCAGGTGATGTTGAGGGGGGGGAAGTTGGAGAGGGCTCAGGGGGGGAGTGTTTCCCAGATGGTGTGTGGGAAAGTGACATGGAGGACAGGGCATCACAGGCCACTGAGCGGTCCCCCCAGCCAAAACAGTTGCCTCCACCATCCAGGGCCACACACATGTCCTACGCAGATGCCACCACACAGACAACATGTACCATGTGTGTGTGTGGTGGCAGATGCGTGGAGCACCTGTCTGCGGCCTTGGATGGACTGGAGCAACGGATACACCAGCTGTGTCATTCACAGCAGTGGCTGGCCACCGTGATTGAGAGGGTGGTTGCCGAGGTGGCACATCTTCCATGTCGGCAACCACCCCCTCAATGGCGTCACTGGCGCCAGTAATTGCACCTGAAACGTCACAACATGTGCCCTGTGATGCCCTGTCCTCCATCTCTGGGCATGCTGGGGGAGGGTGGGACCCATTTGTGATTCTGTAGTATTGTGTGTGTGTAATATGTGTGGGTGGGATTTGGAGGGGAGGGGAGGATGGTTTGGGCGGTGGGAGGGTTATGGTATATTGCCCTTTCCAACATTTGTAAATAGTTTCTGGTACTCATATTTTTCTAACATAGTAAATATATTTTTTGAAAATAGCTGTATGGGTCATGTGTCTCACCTAGTCTATGTGTGAGGATGTCAGCATTGGATATGTGTGTGGGCACATATATTTCTGTTGGGTAAACATGTGTCTGATGATAGCATTGGCCAGATATTATGGTGTTCTAAAATACCATGTGTGTAGGTGTGTTAAACTATGATTATCCATTAACTGTTGCAACGTTGCACCTTTCCCAATGCTGTACATGGCACAGGTAAGGTCCTAGGTGAAACAGAGGTCTGCACATATTTGAGTCTCCAACATAGGCTTTGGAACGATGTATGCCTCTGAAACAGGCATCCCTAGAGTGGGGTGTGGAGGCAGGTGATTCATGATGTGGTCAAGGGCAAGGGTCACACATATGCCACCAATGTGTATTATATGATGGATTTCACACGGTGATGAGTATGTCAAGTAAATGGGCCATTTACATAATAGTCACCCTGTGACAACATGGATGTCTGTGCAGACTGTGTCACTGCAGCCTCAGGGCTGTGGCTAAACATGTTGCACATGACACATTTACATATGTGTGTAGCATGACAATTGTACCTGTATTTTTGCAAAGTCGTTGTCGTTCAGGACCTGTGTGTGGGTCATGTAATGCACCCAGCACTGTATCACCTGTGTGTGGATCATATAGGGCTCCCACCCCCTAACTCCATGATATAAATGTGACAACCTGGACACTCATTGCACACACACACTGTATGTATGTTTAGAAAAACGTTTTATTGTTGCAGCTGTACCTCAAAGTTAGGACGGCATATAAAAATTTATTTGTTTATGTTTTGTAGTTATCATTAAACAAGATTTAAATCACACACACACTAAATATGATTTTTTAATGTCAGTTGTTTCACATGTGACACATAACAAACAACTATGAGTTACGTTAAAACTGAAAATATCTTTTATCAAAATGAGCATAGCCACATAGAAGGGATATATTACAGTGTAATGATACAGCAAACTATGTTTTTCCATTATTGGCGACGTGGACGCCCACACCTGACACGTCAGGCCCCCCAAACCTCTCCGCCCCCGTGCACGCCCCTCCTGTGGAAACCCGTGCTGGTGGTGGTGCAGGTGCACATCGTTGCATAACCTCTAGCATTCCCTCCAGGGCCTCAGAGTATACGTTTGTACCCGGCATAATTTTGGACAACTTCATCACGCAATTGTGCCGCTGCTCAGACCACACCTCCCCTGGTGTTTTCTGCTCCACTGCAAGGCGAATACGGTCCAGCATGCTGACTAGTGCATGTGCAATGGGATTACAGGGTGGTATATCGCATACATCCTCCACTACTCTGGCACCATACACAAACAGTAATGCACATCCCATACGATGCTGATGTGATAGGGCCGACCCCCTTAACACACATGGAATAGGGACAATAAAACATCCTGACCCCAAGTAGTAAATAGCAGACTCACCCCACAGGGCACATTCCACCACGTAGATCCTGGGATGCCATCACAGCAATTTACAGGCTGTGGAGACATACCACCCACATACTGACTTGTTGAACGCAAACAGGATTGGACTATGAGAGGCTATCACATATTGCAATCGTGTCGAAGACTTGTGCAGCATGCACTAGACAAACAGAAATCCAGATGGACAACCCGCAGTGTTTAACACAGGAAGGGTTGTACCTAATACATCACAATTGGGAACACAGGTCCGAGGGATAAACACAATTCCTGCCACATAACAAGTGTTTGTGAATGAATCAGTGTGATGTTAGTTAAGGGCAGAGGGGAAAAACAACACCTCACCTGACACATGTGTCCCTCTGACATGCCCATATGTGAAACCCTGAGTGATACATATGCACCATCAATGATACACAGAGGAGGGTTTGGGGAGCAATATAATGTGTGTTGTGCCAGAAAACATGGTCCAGTTTCACAGCAGAGCAGCGGGAGCAACAGAGGGGCCCATCTGACGTCTAACCGACATTAGGGCCATAAGGGGATGACGGCATGCTAACGTAAACACACAGCTAGTATAGCAACCTGGCGAAGGACAGTGGTGTGCCACAGTTGGCCCAGAGTATTGTAATTGGCTGTCTCTCGGCCATGCGGTGTATTAGCTAGAGTTTGGTCTAAGGTTAGACATGTTCTGGTCTTATTTTGTCCATCCTTTCTGCTTATGTGTTTGGGTTTTAGAGAGGGCCAAACATACAATGATCACAGTATGTTTTTCATCATTCACAATAGGCCGCTGGTCACAGGGGACAGACCTGTCAAGATAAAACAACATGTATATGTGGCATAATCTCTTTAAATGTATTCAATAACCTGCCTAATGACACAGATGCACCAGCAATGGAGGAATATATTAGTCCCCTGCTGGACCCTCTGTGTACCCGTATCCCTAATCTGCAAAAACTAACAGATATGTAGAGAGAGTGTGTATATCCTACCTCTCTGTTCAAGGCCACAGGGGCTCATGGAAAAATGAAATGCAACATGATTGTGTGGACACAAAGGCTGTGAATTGGATAGAGTTTTCAATAGGGCCCATTTGGCGGCATTGTAAAGCAATGCAGACCACATGTTCCCGTTCTGTGTTGTATGTCCCTACAGAGGGTCTCTGCCGACAGAGCTCCCCCACAATCACGCCCTTGGGACACTACAGGCAGCTACCACTGTAATGAGCGATCGAATAAAGCACATTGCAGTGTCTGAGACTACAGCAAACATTGCCAATGTGGTGTGGGGGGTCCGGATGTGACGTGTAACTGGGTCTGTGGTGTGTGGTGGGTTTTATGCCACATGAGATGTGCTTTGGGTAGGGCTATAGGTCGTAAGGTGTCTCTTGTGGTATGTCTCAGGACCGTTAATGCCCAGTGTGGGTATTTTACCTGTGAATGTGCTGAGCAAATGCCAGGGCCATGTCTGACCATGGGTCTTGCAGGATAAGTGCTTAGTACTGAACATGAGCTGTTTGGTGATGGTATGAAATGTCAACTGTCAGTTGGTGGGGCTGCCTAGGTCTCCATACTCCTCCTTGAGTTGCTTGCAAGCTGGCTGTTCGCCTCATGGGGGTGACTCAGCCTTGATCTGGACCCTGGATGGTGATGTAAGTGTGGGCCTGGGCGGGGTTTGTCACAGGCAAATGACTCTGTATGTGATTGAGTTCTTTATATTTTGTATTCCAGAGGTGGCTATGTGTAATAATGAAGATGGATGTGTTAGGTAATGTTTGGTTTTGCCTCGTCTGCACACAGACCCCAGGACGTATAGCAGGATTCCATATCTGCGGACCCCAGTACACACCACACGGACCCCAATGGTCGTGAGGTCATGTTGGTGCTATGGACAGAATGTGTTGGTGAGGGGGGGAAAACAGGTTAATGAAAGAGATTTAGATATTATTTGGCCGTTGAGGGGGTAATACATCTGCATTTGTTTCTGTTTGTTGTAGGGTAGGTGTGGGTGTGGTAAGGATGCCATGTTATGAACATGAGCAAGAGTGTGGGAACTGAGGGACATTCTACAGGGGAATAAATGGGTATGATTCAGGCAGATGTGACATGTGATAATGGAGGAGACAGTGAAATTTAGTTTTTTGAAACAACCGCGACATCTTACACTGTGTGGGTGCGCCCAACGAACCATCATGTAGCCTGCTTAATGTGGTCCTGGAGCAATTGGTAAATTGGGAAACTTGGAGCAAGAGATAGGGCATGTTTCTGTTAATAATCCAGTTACATAGGCAGCTGTGATCGTTTACATCAAGCCATGCCAATCAACTAATATTATTTCAAATTATTTTGCACCCCCCATGGAACCCAATGTAGCGAGTCACTGTACGATTTGGTTCTTGATCTCTATATTTTTAGGTCAATGTACAGATGCACAAATGTTTGTATTATACAGTGCTGATGTAAATTGAATGGTGGCCGTGTTTGTGGGTTCAGGTTTTAATATTTGTCTTTCAGGATGTGATTTGTGTTTTTCATGTATGATGAAAATATTTGTCCAGCTATATTAATGTGGACTGAGGGTATCGGGATCACAGTATCACCCTTTGACGTTGACCCAAATTGTTTACATCAACTAGTAAGCCTCTGTAAAGTCTGTACGTGACTTGTCAGTTTAGGAATTTAAAGTTATGTGTATGTGGAACCCATATATCTAGTGTCATGGATTCAGAGTACAGGTGGGTATGGATAGCCTACTCTACATGTGTAGGTGTTGTCCAGGATTCCCATGTGTGTAGGTCTTTGTCCATGTTAGTACATTTTTTGGAAAAGGGGTTTGGTCCAACCTTTATCCATATGCCAATTCCTAAACCTTCCCTTTCTTATCATTGTGTGGTTTAAAGGCAACAGCAATTGCAGGGCAACTGCTTATGCTCCATGGTGCCCTTTGCAGAGTTCTGACACATTATCATCCGCGCTGAATCCAACCTGTGATGCCAACCAGCTCATAAGCTATTTTTATTGTGTTGATGCATTGGGTGACTTTTTCCGTTACAGGGACATGTTGTGTGTCCTACACTTCTGCAGGGCAGTGTATGTCTTGATGTTGCTATACCACATGTTATTACAATATTGTTTCCTCTTATTTTTTCTTTTTTTTTTTTGTTTTTTTTATATTTAATTTTTTTTTTTTTTTTTTTTGGGTTTTTTTTTTTGTTTTTTGTTTGTTTTTTTTTTTTGTTTTTTTTTTTTTTTTTTTTTTTTTTTTTTTTTTTTTTTTTTTTTTTTTTTTTTATTTTTTTTTTTTTTTTTTTTTTTTTTTTTTTTTTTTTTTTTTTAAATTTTTTTTTTTTTTTTTTTTTTTTTTTTTTTTTTTTTTTTTTTTTGTTTTTTTTTTTTTTTTTTTTTTTTTTTTTTTTTTTTTTTTTTTTTTTTTTTTTTTTTTTTTTTTTTTTTTTTTTTTTTTTTTTTTTTTTTTTTTTTTTTTTTTTTTTTTTTTTTTTTTTTTTTTTTTTTTTTTTTTTTTTTTTTTTTTTTTTTTTTTTTTTTTTTTTTTTTTTTTTTTTTATTTTTTTTTTTTTTTTTTTTTTTGTTTTTTTTGTTTTTTTTTTTTTTTTTTTTTTTTTTTTTTTTTTTTTTTTTTTTTTTTTTTTTTTTTTTTTTTTTTTTTTTTTTTTGTGTTTTGTTTTTTTTTTTTGTTTGTTTTTTTTTTTTTTTTTTTTTTTTTTTTTTTTTTTTTTTTTTTTTTTTTTTTTTTTTTTTTTACTTATTTTTTTTTTTTTTTTTTATTTAAAAACAACAACAGTTGTATTTATATAAGTTTGGGTTAACCTATGGCACGCCTTGTCTATGGGTTATGTTACACAATGTGACATTCGCTATATGCATATGACTACGTTATTAGGATAACCTGCAAATGCAGACATAGTGGAAAGTTATATGATTTTGTGAAGTCACAACCACAGAGGAGGGTTACAGGAGTATGATTATTGTTGATACTATGGAAGTAATGTGTTATTTGGCCATTCTGCTGTTCCCAACTACATTTGGGTGTTTGCAGGAGAGTCAGGAGGTAGGGTTGCCAATGTAGCCATCGCCTTCTGACTGTTAGAAACGTGCTGGCCCCTAAGACACATTCCTCTTAGGCCTGAATCTGTGGGTATAAACCTGACGTACAACGATTATACTGGGTGACACAATAACATCAGGTAAGGTAACCTTCAAACATATTTTCACAAACAGATCCGATTTTTAATCATAACATGTAATCATGGGTGTAGCTAATGTGGGGACAGGCCACCACACAAACCCCAACACACACGATAATGGGTGTTGTGTGGTGTGGCTCTGAGAGCCTTGGTCACCCCACCTTCAGCCATGGGATGCAGATGGATGCACCATAGGCCCTCAACTCCCCCATTCATCATCTCGACAGGAAGAGGGTGCAGGTGCCAGCTTCCACGCGCTGCAAGTTTGGATGGTTGTGGGGGCCTCTCTGCGGCTTTCTACCCTGGTGTCCTGGTGGGCATGTGGGGCTCCATGGAATCATAATCCCAAATTGTGCTGCCACCCCTGAGACAGAAGCACTCTGCCCTCCCCCAGGATGCATTGGGGCTGTTGATGTGAGGCTCCACCTCCTCCGACCACCGGCCGCCTCCGCCTCCTCTCTCCTCCTCCTCCCTCTCCTCCCTCCTCTTCCACCTCCACCTTCCGCAGCACCCAATTTTCTGCTAGTCACAGGCAGGGGAAAACAATAAAAAAGGAGACAAGAGACAACCTATGTTTTGGAAACATTTACATATGTATACGTGTGTGATTACAGACACTGGAGCAGGAGATCAGCCGTTAGAAAACTTACCCCATTGTTTTTATGTGATACAAGGCAGTTAATGTGCACAGCATGCCCACTACAAAATTAATGGTGCAATATGGCTGTCCCCCGGACTATGAAAAAAAATTACATACCTTTCAGGACACTTCCTTAATTACAGGTATAGGAAAACATTTAATTGGTCCGAAAAACATACCATACCTCCTGTAAGTCTTTTTTTCTTACCGGTATTGATGTTAGGATATGACAAATACGTTTTGGATGGTCTCCGAGAGAGCTATCTTTTTACCCCTTCCTAATCCCAATTACAATGGGCAGTTATTCAACGTTTAACTTTAATACTTCCAAGGCCCATTTAGGACAATGTCTAACTTGTTTTTTGTTTGGTTTTGTGGGGTGTGGGGAGGGGGGGTGGGGGGGGGTTGTAGGACAGCCATGGCTCGGCAGCCTTTAATCCGTGAGCCCAAATGCAATGTGATCCCCCCAAACTACAGCTGCATTGTCTTATACTTTGTCATATAAACATTATTTATCCCAATATTTTAAAACGGTACTTGTCGAGGTTAATTTAATTATTTGAGATTGATTTCACATTCAACAGCAGCATATCTGGGTATTTTAAAATTTTATATTGGGTCTCTTCACCGACTTCAATTACAGGCCAACGCTTGTTAGGGTTGTTGTCAGCTTAATTCAATTAGAATGGGGCATAGGCAAATGCCTACCACTAACACACAGACAGGATGGGTTGTTGACTCCGGCCATGTGTGCGGCATGCCGGAGACAGGAAGCCCTAACATAAGGTGTTTTCCGCAACCACGTTAAGCCTCCAGTTTGGCCACTCATGTTGTGTGTTGTGCAATGCCCAAATGACATGTTGCCCTTGTGCATGGTTCATGGTCACATTGCACATGTTTGCCCATAGGCTGCTGCTCCTCCGAAGAGCAAACAAATGTGTTGTACATGCGTAGTGTTACCTGCACCCACCATCATAAATCGGGTTTTACAAATCAAAACGGTTTTTTTAGAATTGAAATTATGGGTTCTTATTTCTATGTCACCTTATATCTTATCATTACTCCATGTGAATCTCAGTGACCTAGGGTGTTAGGAGCATGTGATCTATACACCACCTAATCACCCACTTAGCTGCAACAGGAAGCAATTTAGTTGATGGGGAGTGTAATAGGAACATGCCTTGGAAATGACCAGGGACTGTAATACAGTCGTATGGCAATCCCAGGGGGGTTTGTCGTTCTAGTTTGCTTACATGTGTCTGTGTGTGGTGATGTGTGGTGTCTCAGGAATCGTTAGTATAATAGTCTGCGGATGTATTTGGGAGCTAAGTTAGGAGTGTTCATCACAGACATGGTAAACAATGAGAGGGGATGTCAGGGGATATATCCAGACAACATGTTCCACCAGCCATAGGTACCCTAATGAGGATTTGTGAGCATATGGGGGTTATATGTGCATAGGAGTGTTCTGTGTGACATGGTTTGATTACTACAGGAAACAGGAAAAACACATTTGTTGTTGACATACCGCATGTGGATGTGCGGTATCAAGGGGCTCAGGCCAGTCCACGAAGGTAGATATCTCCCAATCGTGTTCGCAAGTTCTTGTTCGAGGGTTGATGTGTGCTGTGAGGTTGGGTATAAAGGGTCCACCGGCCACCTGTGCCCAATAGCGATGTTTTTTTGTCAGCAACCATGTGCTGACGGACACATCTTTTGATGGCTGAAAATCTTTTTTTGCGAATATGCCACATCACGTGCACTGACCCCCTACCTCATCCATGGCATCACGCGGCATCCTCCCCACACGGGCCAATCTGTTTGCCACAGGTGGCACGTGTGCTCATTCGGCCAAATAATACATCATAGTTGTCAATGACATATGACAGTAGTATGTGTTTTTCCCGCGTCACTGAATTTGACTAGGCCTCTTCTTCCTCTGTGTTGCTGGAAGAGGTGTCCTTTTTCTTTTGGCCGTTTGGAGGTAAGAGTGACCTGTTGTGGCACAAGCAGATGGCCTGCCTGTTCCTGACTAGCCTGTGCAATGGTTGACTCATCACCAACTGGCTGGCCCACAGCCTCCAACACCTCAACCCTGATCCTCTCTGTCCACTGGTCCCTCTCCATCTCCATTCTTGGGCAGAGGCTACCTCTAAAAACAACACACCCACACTATAATACACACAGCAGGACAGAGCCCAAAAACAAAACAAAACAACCAGGGACCACTACAGGTTCAGAAGAAGACTAGTACACTGTAACCTGGTGAAACTGTGACTTAAATAAAACAGGGGACAGAGATACTACAGGAAGCCTTTTTGGTACACCACTCCCTCTCTTCCTGTGCAGTATCCCTAACAACCACTATCTTATCCCTCAGACTTGTCGAACTGTCTCTATCTCTCCTTCCTCAAGGAAGGAATCCCACCACAGCCTCAATCCCTATTGCATTACTACCAGTCTGTCTCACTCTTTTCTGTTGACTACGTGTAGACTAGGCTCTGCTGTCTGGATGTCTCGGCAAACTCTCTGTCTTGTCGTTTGGACATCCTCTAACCAACACTCAACGTTGTGCCTCGTGGTCAGGCGTGTTATACCTTTTGTCCACGGTGAGGTTTTGGCACATGCGCATTTGTGCAGGCTCGTGGCGCTCCTGCGTCGCGCTGCGTGCGTCGCGCTCCTGCGACGTGGCGCGTGCCGGCTTATGCAAGGGGTCTTTACACGTCACCAACCCCTCTGCTCTGAGTAACATTATAGGAGTACAACGCATGCGCGTAACGAGTGTGCCGCCAGGGGCCGTTCTTTGTGCGGTCTTGCGCATGTGTGAGGCAATTGCGCATGTACGTGTAAAACACGCACGTGACCACACCCATGCGTAGAGTCCACGCGCATGGCGCGCCATTACGGATTGCCGGTCTACGAGCAATTGCGCATGCTCATTGCCCGTTGTAGGCAAAGACACAATCTATAGATTTGAAGATGGGAAGAGTTGGTCCAGGGTTGAGGGTTATAGTGGAGAAAGAGTAGGAGTGGTTGGTTTGCTGGAGAGACAGGAAGGGAGCGTTGTAGCTGGTGTATGGTTTGGATGGTTTTGTTGATGTTTGTACTGTTGATTGTATAGGGTTTTTTCTTTCTGGGGTGTGTATAGTTCCTCTGTGGTGTGAAGGTTGCTTACCTAGCTGTAATAGGGTTTTGTGTGTGCCAGTGGTTAATTTGTGTGTTTAGTTTGCTGGGAGGAGTTATATGGCGCACTACTATGTTGACTGCATTGTGTCCTGTGCAATGGGCAGATGGCTGGGGGGTTGCCGGACAGGGAGAGATGGTGTCGATGGGGCTGTGGAACAGGGCATGGGTTATAGTCCCGACAGCAACTCAGGCCATGAAGCTGTGGGGGCGGTTCCAACCAGGTGCTGTGCGTGCCACGGCGCTTGTCGACGTAGAGGTGCAGGCTCGGCAGGCCACGCCTCTTACAGGGCCCCGGCACAGCTCCATGAACATGCGAGAGGACCAGGTCATCTCCCTTACCGACGGAGCACAAGAGCTATTAGGGGACATATGAGGATCTCAGGACCTGACCGGAGCCCCCTAATCTGATCAGTCCCATTGCAATACCCGGTGGTTTAGTGAAGCTCCTTGCTGCCTTACATTTCTTTGCATCCGGATGTTTCCAGGTCATCTGGATGGCCGCAGTGGGTGGCATGAGCCGGCCCCACATGCTCACGATGTCTCCACCAAGTACGGGTGCCATGGTCCAGCCGTGGTGGGGAAGTACATAGCCATGCCCCACACTAGGCAAACAATGGGGGACCCTGCAAAACAGGCCTTTGAGGCAAAATTAGCCGGGGATAACCACACGTGGATGGGAGCTATTGATTGCACACATGTTGCCTCCTGCTCACCCTCTAGAGACAGGGCAGGGAGGAGCGTACCGCCAACCGCAAACACTACCATTCCCGGAATGTTCAGGCTGTGTGTGATGCAGATCTACCATATTCTGAATGTGGTCCCTAGGTGTTGCAGGGTCCACCCAGGAATCCTATATCCTGCATCAGTCGGACAATATTCACACAATTTGAGGAGGGACGATATGTCGACTGTATTTTCTTGCTGGGTGAGGTAGGTCGCAAATGTGTAATCTAGTTGATCTCGTTATACATGTCTCTATGTTGTAATCACAGCTGTTGGGATGTACTTGGATGGTACACATGCACTTCACATATGATAGATGTTATCCACTATGCCTGGTGTCAGTAATCATGATGAAGGGTGATCGTGTACATCTTGTACATGCAGAAACATTAAAAACACAAGTCATAATGTTCTTAACAGTATATGAGTCTTAACATGAACATGTTGTACATGTGCATTACACCACCAGTGAATATGTCGATGTTGGTAATAATGCTTCCCTCAGGAGTGCATGTTGGTAGCAATATGCAAACAGGGATGGTGTTTGGGGGTTTTTTGAACATCACATACTAATGTGTTGATGGTATATTATTGTATAATGATTTAGAGGTTTTTATTTATAGTTAGTTTTTTTTTCCACAATCGTAGAACTACACAAATGTCATTTGTGTGTTAGGTTTACACACACCATACACTGTGCTGGAGTTGTCACCCAGGGGGCAATAGCTAACATGAATAGGTGTATAGGACTTTCTGCTGACTGATGTGGAAATTTCCAGCAGGGAAAAGCAACGTGTATATAGCTTTGCCAATACATATTGGCTATGTGGACAGTAGGCTTAGGAACACTAGATGGGGGTATAGCTTACATTTTGGAACTTTATATGGGCGTGATTTAATGTAAGCTTGTGTGTGCCCATCCGCACTAGCTGCAACATTGTGGAGAGGATACTGTTATGGCAGGGGGGACCAACGTGGGTCGCATACAGGGAAGTATTGGAACTAGCTACAAAGGACGGGTGGTAATGTTCAATGCATATTGTTTTGCAAAAATTATGAGGGGTACAGAGTGCATGCTTGGACGACTGTCCCCTTCAAAGGACTGTTTACAGGATGGTGAATGTGAAGAGGATGGGAAATATAGGGATTTGCAAAACAGCAATACCACAAACATATGTAGCCAGACTTCTAAACATTCTGGATATGCTGACATTCAACACACAGTATGTATATAGGTGCTATGTTTTTAAATCTCACATCACCTGCCATGGCAGACATGTTTGGATATGGGTGGGCTCTAGAAAAATGGGTGTCTGTTTCTTATTGGTTCACGATGGGACATTCCCTTTGATTATGTGAGCAGTTGGATTGCTGTTGTTGGTCTAAAAGTTGTGGTGGTGTTGCAGATGTGGACAGTAGTAAATGCAGGACCGTAAACATGTTGCGCTGAAACCCCCCCCCCCCCAAACACCCACACAACACAACACACACAGTATGTAGGGGTGGATCTGGTAACATTGTAATCTTTGTTTGCTATGTGTTACAGCATGCACTGGGCCATGTGTTGATTTTTATGTAAGCATATGTATATCTTGTAAGAGCTGGCTAGTTGTTGTGATGTATCATCAGTTGTAATACTATGTTGTTTGTTGGGTTTTGATCTCATGTGTACAAAGCTGCTACGTTTTTTTTCCATGGAGCCCTGCATTTACATGCAACATTGTGGTTTCTGCAGGTGATGCAGGGATATGGTGGTCGCCCCAGGCTGCTGACTCCTGTTCGTCGGCCACAGACACGTGCAGCGCAGATGTACAAATGAGGCCATGCCTACAGACGCCTTCAGGCATAGAGCGGCACCTTTGGCGTATTGAAGAGTCGCTTCAGGTTGTCTGGATAGGACAGGTGGGGCCTTACAATATAAGCCCACGCAATGTTGCAGAGATTATCATAGCCTGTTGCATCCTGCAAACAACATTGCTCTCAGGCACAATATACATGCAGAGATTAATGCGGATCTTGAGGAAGATCCAATGTGCCCCCCTGTACGTTGCCAGTGGTGACACACCGGGGATGGCTCAGCGGTCAGGCAGAGGCTCATTGCAGAGCTCTTCTCATGGACGTTATGAATCATATTAACACACAAAAGTGGCTTACAATGTGTGTAATTGGGTTTTGGGGTATGTTTTTATGTACATATTGCATTGTGTAGGCTTCACACGGCATTAACAGTTTGAGTCGACCAATGCACAACATCACAGAAGGTGCCACCTGGGCCGGTCGACACCAAATCGATGGGTGGAGTGCCACAGCAAAACAGTGGTGGCCGATGATGTTTGGGTTTGTAGGTTATCGCTGTGGGAGTTTTTGGCGGGTGACTTCCCCAATTAGTGTTGCTCTGTGATTAGCAGCAGCTGTTGTCAGATCACAGGATTGCCTTTGTATGCATTGTATGGCGTACGCGCACAGTGACGACATATTGGAGATGTTAACGCTGGGTGTTTGACTCCCTGTTAGGGGACATTTTTCCATTGTGTGGGGTTTACATCAGACGACCAATTTGTGTGATGCCTTTTATTTTGATAAAGCTCATGTGATATGCCTATGTTGGAGGGCCCCTAATGTGTGATCAACATGTCACACTACGCACAATAGACTTTGTGAGAGTGCTAGTTATGTGTGGATGGTAGTACAAATGTTTATGGTTGGTGCATGTCGTCAACACTGTGAATGTGTTGTCAAAATGTGAAGATGCAACAGGGTTAGCCATGACATGGATAGTTTAGTGGGTTGCCCTGTGCATTGTCCAAGTAGGGACGTAAGAGAACATTCTTAAACGTGTTGAGTGTAGCTTCACTGCATGTGATGGATATATACACACATTGGGGAGATTTTATTTGTGGAAAAAATCAATGGGGGGTTCGTACATTAGCCAGGTGGTGACCCAGAGTGGGCGTATGTCGTGTGGTTATGGCAGGTATTTCAGGGTTAATGGCGTATCTCACTGATGCTGTGATAACATCTGTAATCATGTGTGTTGTGCTAGTAGGCTGGGTTATGTTTGTTGGCTCCACTGACCACAGACCATAGGAATCAGACCTAGAGACTATGACAGACACAATCAAAAACCTATGGTACCATTGACACATTGAGCCTATAAACAAAGAAGTAGGTGACGGTGCAAGTAGCTATTTCTCAGAACGTGCACCTGTAAGGTGTGCATGTTTTGTTGTGCTGACTATCACACAGTGACATGGGCATGTTACATGTCCTCAGGGGTTTGGCACATGCAGTGATGGGGTGGGCTATGTTTACAACATGTAGATGCGTCAGTTATTGATGCTATTTGTGCATATCAGCAGCACATAGATGACAAATTAATGAAGATATGGGATGTCAAAACCAGGATAGGTTTTTGATCTGGGCACTTAATGATGGTGTCGAGAGATGCATATTTCCAGTGCGTTTTTGCGATTTGGCAGTGGCTTAACATACTACTTTGGGAGAACTTTCAACAGGTAGAGGGGGGGTCTCCTTCTACCAAAAAACTCGTGCCAGCAAGGGGGAAAAATGCAAGTGTATTGAGGACTGAATACACAAGCAGGTGTACGCAAGATCACACCTCATTGCTGCTGTGCACGTACACAGGACAGAAGAGGTAAGGGAGGGGGACGAAGGGACAGCAGACACACACGAGGTAGACGCCCTCGCCCTGAAATACCTCCCCCATGATGCCCTTTTACAAGTTTCATGAGCTATGTGCATGTGATTCTGCCGCTCACTGAATTTGATCCTGATTGTCCCCGGTGAGTTGCGTAAACTACTTTTAGAACCCTCACTTGCTTATCAGGTATCCTTTGTACTGTAATGGCAGCGAGCTTTTCTGCGTCTTATATTTACTGCAATACTGATGGGGATCTTTACGGTAGGTTGATGTTTTTTGAGTCCGCGGTTGTTTTTTTCCGTGCGTTTTTGACTTTAGTTTTGGTATTGGTCCGGGTTAGTGGACTTTCTATTTTTCGTTTTGTTTTTTTTGTGGTCAGTGTTTTGTTTTTTTATTTGTTTTTTTGCTGGTGTCATTTTTTTTTGGCGGTTTCTTTAGTGATTTCATATGCTTGACTTTGCTATGTCCTTAAGTATTGATTTTCCACACAGGTTTGATGATGTAGTGCAAAGCGTCTGTAATGAGTGAAGCGGGGTTGTTTCAGTGTGACAGCTGATGACATGACAGGGGCAAGGTGTGATTCTCTGCTTTAACATTAAAGTTGTTTGCTGCTCTTATGTCTCTTAATGCAGAGGACATTCTTTTGGCGGAACTGCTGTTGGCCGGGATGGTGGCATTGTAATGTGTCTATACATCAGCGCGAAATATGCATTTTGTTTTGGTAGGATGGATTGGTACATTGGACATGGTGGGTGTGTTGCATTACCTTACAATCATATCTGTCTAATGATCTGTCATATTGCCACAGATGATTGGTTTTTCTTGTTTGTTAGTTGGTAGGCTGTGTCACCCATATTTGGCTTGTGGCAACTCTATTCCCTTGTGTTTTTGTCTAAGGATGTCCCAATTGCACACTCTCCCCGAATGTGCACATGTACAGCAGACCTGCGGTGTGTGTTATGATGTTTTTTCTCGGTAGTTTGGCTATTATACTTTTTAGGCCATCAAAAGCAATGCCTTCTCTGAAGGGACCGAACACAAACAGGGAAGTTTTTGTCATGGTCACGGTGTGCCATTATATGTTACAGAAGACACCTGTGCACATTACCAGGCTCTATGTTTACAGTTGGCAAATTGTTGCCCAATTTTTTGTTGTAAGGCGCTTTTTCTCAGTGGGCGCCATGGGAAGAGTGATGTGACGCATCGCTCATACATCATACATTATCATGTGCTGTTATGGGTCTGTGCCCTTGGGTTGTGAGTGGTGACTGTGATACCTCTTACATAGTGGCGGTTTACATTGTCAACATTAGGCGGGAGTGTTGTGTGCATTGTGAGCAACAGGTATATTCTAGGGTGATTAAGCCACTGGTGTGTTTTTATTTTTTTGTTCAAGATATGTTCATAATCTGCACAGTCTTCTACAGTGGCTTGGACATGCTGCATCCCCACCTTTTGTGGACATTGTCTCCCTTCAGGTGTACCTGAGATGTTGGGT
>JAWIIG010000186.1:0-43780 GCA_033557465.1 Ichthyophis bannanicus
TCTCCAGCGGTGCCAATTGCTGCTGCCGCCACCCCTCTCTGGGGCTATGTAGTGGGTGTCAGTAGATACAAAACTGCACTTACCTTAGGGCTACGGCGCCTGTGTTCTTTTCAGGATTTTCGAGTTGCCACTTCTGGCCCCCTCTGGCACAGTGATGTGAAATTACTTGCTTTAATGGGTGTCTGATGGCACAAGGGGTATCAGTGCTGCAGGGGTCCCGCTGTACCCAGCTAACTCGAGGTAAAGCATAAGTCAGGAAGTCTAGGCAGATGGACACAGAAGGAGATTAGCTGAGATTATTAGGGTTAGAGCAATCTAGATTTTAGGAGGACAACTGTCTTTGTCTTTCTGACAAGCCGTTCAAGAGGAAAGTACAGAGCTCCTGAGACAGTGGAGCCTGAGTCATGGCCTTAGTTACCTGGAAAAAAGGAAGAGGGAATTGGCATTTCTATCTTGCTTCATACCATTCATGAGGCAGATAGAGAGCTTGAAAAATTCAGAGCTGCTGCTGCAAAAAGCCTGCTCCGGCCGGACCCCCTAGACTATCAAGCCAGATAGCTTTATATGTACAGCAAAAATCTGGACAGGATCTGATTCTCTTTTGGGTGAGTGAAGAAAGAGTGAGAAGTTTATTGTTCCCACATAAAGAGGGAAATTTTATAATTAGGGTGCCTAGATTCAATGGATTGTCAGGCGTTCTATTTTAAGCTTCTTTTATTAAGCAAGTATGTCCCTATTTGTACGGTGTGAAATATCTAGCATAAATCCTGCACAAATAATAGCTACATTTCAGGAGGAGAAATATCCTAATGCAGGGTCCTTAGAGTAGTGGAATCCCCCAAGCACAGTGTGGTCAGAGTTGGTGCATCTCTTTCTTCTAAAGCTTTGGTTTTCTTCGTGAAAAACATGTGAGTTCTAGGAAATTCCTTGAGCCTGCATTGGTCAGCAAGACGTGCTGGAGTCAGAATAATTGAGCTTGTTGATATGGGAATGGGGCTTCCCTGGATACCTGTTTCAGGCAGGCGAATGTTCAGGATGGCGAGAGAAAGACAAAGGAAATTTCCAGATGTTGGGAGAGGAGGCTAAGGGGACTGTGTTTTTTTGAGAAGTACCATCTATCTATGAAAAGGAAGAGGAAAGGTTACATTGTACAGACAACTCCAATAAGTGCCGCAAAAAACCTGGTATTAAACAAGAGTGGTTGCGACATTGGAGACTGGGGCAAATTATGGAAAACAAAAAAACTATATTCTAATGATGGTTTTTACCTCTTTCCCTTTCTTTTTTCCCATGGCAGGAAAAATAATTCCTAAAGTGCAAAATTCCAGAAGATATATTTGTACTAAGCATTTACATTGAGGAAGATGGAGGGTGACACATGGAAGGTGATGTGAGTGGTTAGGCTGTCATCCCTATCCCCCCCCCCACCCCAAACAAAAAAGACAAAGATAGGACTGCTAGGAAAAAACCAAAAACAAAAACCATTTTAGCAAACATCATTTCTCAACACAATAAAGAAGAGAGGAGACTAGGAACAACGGCTCTAAAGAACACGAAAAGGCCAGCAAAAAAAAGAACTGGAAAACAGTTGAGCATAAAAACCCACTAATTCCAAGTCTGTAGTCCCTAATGACAGAGGCAGGACTTGGATACGGAGACATTGATCCCATGAATCCCATTAATGGGATGTGACCATACCAGGCTAGCATCGCTTTACGAGAGATAGGCCAGGCCCAAACAGGTGGAGGGACGAGGATGTATCCTTTCATGTGAAAACCACTATGAAAAGCAACTGAAATGAGGGGGGTTTGAGGAAAGCAAATATGGAGTAATTTTGGAAAGAGAAGAGAAGATTGATATTCCATGCAACACAGGTGTCGTCTACAGACCTCTAACTTGTTAGAAACTGGACCGGGAACTGGCCATGGTTCTCCAGAAATGGGGAATGAAAGGGGATATGCTCTTGCTAGGAAAATTTCAGTCTGCTGGCGTGAATTGGGATAGGCCATCCGCAGAATTCATCAGCAAAAAGTAGAGAGATTGTGGAGGTCATGCAAGGCACTTTCTTTAGACAAATGGTTAAAGGATCCCAGAAGAGGAGGGGCAACACTGGATTTAGTACTCTCAAATGGAGGGAGTGGTGGCCCCAATTTTAAAAAAAAAGTATTTGCGATTTGGACAGTCTGCAAAAATGGGCATGTGGACATCCAAATCAACTAAAGAATGTCCCTGGGGCCAATTTTTACAAAATGATGTTTAATAAAGACATTACTGGTTGGCGGAGACGTTCAAGTAGGCAAGTGATGTGGTGGAGCAATGTACAGGGACGGGTGAAGGACTTGGACATCTCTACTATATTTCCTAAACATACGCGTGATGTATTTTTCACACAAAGCATAATCACGCTCTGGACTTCGTTACCGGAGGAGGAGGTATAGTACCATTTGTTGGTGTAAATGGGTTTTAAAAAAGGTTTATTGGACAGTGTTCCTGGCCAGAAAAGATCCTAAAAAACCATTATTAAAGAGGGAAACCATAGAAATTCCACTGCTCGCCATTGGGGACAAACGCATTGTGGAAACTGGTGTGCCATCTTTTTGGGAACCTGCCAGGTACGTGTGACAGGGATTGGCCACTGGCTGGAAACAGTGATACTGGGTTTAATGGTCCCTTGGTGTGACCCAGTATGGCGCCTTATGGTTCTTATCTTAAGGTGGGTTAAACAAATAGAAAAAGGCAATGATGAAAGCCAGGAAGGATGCTGTGTGTGCATAGGGAGAGGAATGGTCAGCAGGAAGAAGGAGATGATAGTACCTCTGGATAAGTCTTTGATGAGAAACTCATTTGGAGGATTGAGTGCAATTCTGGAGACCCACTTCTTCAAAAGGATATAAACAGGATGTTGAAGGGGGGGGGGGGGGGGGAAGGGTGCAAAAGGTGGCTACGAAAATCGTCTCAGTGCAGCTTTATAAGGCATATGGGGACTGATGTAAAGCTCTCAATATGTATTACTTTGGAGGAAAGGTGGGAGAGAAGAAGAAATTATGATAGAGACGTCAAAAAACCTCCGTGGCATATAAAAACAATGCACAGAAGCGCCTGTAATACAGCTTAATGATTAAAACTAAAGAGCAACAAACCATCTAGACCCGGATGACAAAAAAATCCCACCAGTGCTTGAACCAGAACTAGGGTAATGAGAGTGTTAGACACTACTATTAGTACATCTCTGATCTATCAGTAAAAATTATCCGCAGTGTCCCCCTGAGAGCACTGGAGAGTGGGCCGAATGGAACAAAACCAATTTTTTAGAAGGGTGCCAGGTATGATCCACAGGACACTACAAAGCAGGCGAGCTTATTGACATTCAGTACAGAGGACAATGGTAGAAAGCCAAATTTAAAAAAAGAACGTACTAAAACATGTAGACACGCGCCTGATTTACGAATGGTCAGAAAGCCAACAGTTGGATTTACCAGCCCAGAGGAAATCGCTTGTCTGTCCACCACCCAATTCTTACTGAACTTTTTATGAAGAAGGTTGTGATATAAATAGGTAGATAAAATGGTGAGCGATACATGGCTTGATAATAGTTACGTGGTATCCTTGATATTCGGAAAAAACCTTTTACTCAAAATTTCCTCATGAAATGCTCTTCAGCGGGAAGGGAAATCAACGTAGTACTATTTGGTGGATATCGCTTGGTTTTGAAAAGATAAAGAACACAGAGAGTAGGCCTCCTCTAATATGGCCAAGTCTTCGCAATGGGACGAAGAAAGATCTGACATGGAGTACCCCAGGATCTGTAGCTGGGCGCCTAATGCCTTTTAAAATATTTTTTGAAATGACCTGGAAAACGGGAATAATGAGTGAAGGTGATCAAAAAAAAAAAAAAAAGAGGAGTTTTGGACCAGAAAGGACAACCAAAATTATTCAAAGCTTGTGAAAAGACCACAATACGACGGATTATAAAACACTTATAAGATGACCCTTTGATAACTTGGGAGTGCTGGGCATAACCAAATGGCGTGATCACCAAGTTTTTAATTTGGACAACGTGCAAAGTTATGCAATTAGAGGCGACATTCCATATGGAGTAGCGGTCGCAGCGCCAATGATGACAATACGCTCAGGAATTTGGGACGCACAGTAAGGCAGACTCAATTCTTGGATCGTTCGAAGGGGCTAGACGTGGGTGCCCTGCGCGGATCACGAAATAGGTCCTTGGCCGGGAAACCAACTATTCACAGATCAGAACGCTGGGCATATACATGACCCCTGACCCGGGCTTAAACTCAGTTCAGAGGCTGCTACTGAATGGGATCCACGGGGGCTATGGCATCTATTGTTGCCATGAGCAACTGCAGCTTCACTCAGGGGAGATGCGATCCACCCAGGCCACGGACCAAAGACGCACAATCTTCTTTGACCACCAGCAGCATGACCCCCACGAAGGTGTGGGCACTTCACCATAGCGCCCAAGGGTATCTGGGCGCGAATGCCAGGGAGACGCCTCACTGTACCCCCCAAGCGTCACCCTGTCCACTTCACGCTCTCTAGGCTGGCTTGCGGCCAACAGAGCGTTGCATCCTCCATCGAGATTCGAGCGCCCACGTGCCAAGAACGTAAAGGGCCGCTTCAGAATCGGACCCTGTACATCCAACAGGAACTTGGGACCTACAATGCCTCAGCTCCGCCTTCCTGCCAATGCCCCCTTAGGGCCACGTCTAAGCCCTCCCCAAGACAAACTCCGTGATTCCGTTGCTATGGCTGTCATGGGGAGGCGTTTGACGGTGATTGGACCGGGGAGGAGAGATCGACGGGGATGTCCCTTTCAAGAAGTAGAACAACCCCACCCCCCCCAACCCCCCCCCCCCCCAACTAGGGGGAAATGCCAATGAAGCCACATTGAAGTACATTTAAGAACTATTGGAGTAAAATAGTATTTTTTTCCAATGCCAAGAACCACGTAATCAGACTCTTCTAATTATGTGTTACCGAACTGGCGTTTTTTGCTCAGGGTCAATTGTATGGAAAGTAAAAAGCCTGGTAGGTTAGTGTAGCTTGGATTTAAAAATGAGGTTTGGCACAAGTTTCCGGAGGAAAAAGTCCGAAAACCATTTAGTTAAAAGAGCGACAGGGAATCTATCCACGTGCTTACTTTATTTGGCTACAAAAGCAGCATAAGAATCTGTCACTGCACCTTATGGAAATTCTGACAGTGCGCTTTTGCAACCTGGGAGTGATCACCTCGTTGGAAGCACAGGGATTACTGTGATATTTTCGATGAAAGACCGGCCACCGTGGTCTAGATCCATTATATGACATGTGGTCCAGTTACTTGAACCAGGGTTCAGTCAAATATCTTTTGTAAGTGGACAGTTGAGGGAAAGGGGTGTTGTCTTTTTTGGGCAACTGCCTCAGTGTGAAAATTTTGCAACCTCGAGTGGACAACGCGCCCAGAGGGGAAATGGGGAACAACATTGAGGAAAATGATCTACCAAAATTAGACAGAATGGTCTAATGCTTGGCAGTTACGATGGGAAGTGGCATTTTAAAAGGGCATCTAGGTGCAATGATCTGGGACATCCAGAGCAGCAAGGTTGCAAACATTCAGGGGAGTGGCAGCAGTGAAGGGGGGGCATGTAGATAAGCGTCCTTCTGCAACAATCAACGACAATCTACTACCCCGAACAAATGAACATACCTGTAACGCAGGTTTATGGAGGCAGGTCCTGTGCAGATTGCATGGCTGGATATGTGAACTAGTGTAGGCCCATTTCAGAAAACGTATGGGTGACAGATCCCCCGGCACTTGCTCAAACCTCAGCAAATTGGGTACGTTGCAATGGGGTAATCTCCAGAAGGGGGTTGCTCTAGTGGTATGAGCACTTGCAACGTTATGCGCCCTACTCATTTTAGAAACCCACCAGATGTGCAGCAGTGGGCCAGTAACACATGTTTGGAGTATGTATTTATGCTCAGATTTCTTCAGGCAGGAAATAATAATGTGTGACAATCTAAGTGCCTTATAGTGCCTTTGTTGCCTCCTGGAAGCATTACTAACATCCCATGAAACAAGCACTTTTGTTCACCTTTTATTCATGTAGGTTTCAGGAGCAAGTATGAAGGCATGGATGCCTCACTAACCAGGGCCAGAGGTGTCTTTCCACCCTTCTGTATGTCGCACTGCGACATTGCAGCTACCTTGGTGATGGTTCAGTCCATGCCTTATGCCCGTGCCCCCTTTCTACATGGACATTCTAGCACCTGTGCGGACATTTATTTTGACAAGTTTGTATGAAATCCGCCTTATCCTTCAATACAAAGCCCCGGTCACAAAGCTACCAATATGGGGGATACATTTTATAACCACGTGGGGATAAGAGACACATAAACTACTACTTACTCAGGGAAAATGGGCAATGGAGGGCGTTTAAGCCTGGCTTGGACCCAGAGAACCAACAAGAGCACTCTGTGGGACTAGAAAACCCCAGTCCTTCACCGGACGCCAAGGTTGCTGTGCCAGTGGCTAGTGGGGATGTTGAACCCCCGAACTTCCCGGGTCCTTGGAAGTACCGTTGCCCCCAAACCACACCTAGGTCTATCTTCCTACCCTCTACAAGGCAAAAAACAATCCTACTGTATCCCAACTTCTTAAATGGCTTCCAGGGACATCTCCATGCTTTAGCATAATCGTAAGTGCCCATTTCTCAGATGTCCCAGCTATTGTAATAGAGAGGCTAAAAACGACCCGCTGCCGTTAATTGCGAAGATAGTGCAAAGTGATGCACCTATATGTGGGAATGCAAAAAACACCCCAAAAAAACAAAAAAACAGTATGTAGTAGGGAGATGATATGAATGATGTGTATGCACCAGCGGAGAACGTGGCGGGTGGATATGCACTGCCTAGAAGACCTCTTGGTTGTGCCAAAACAATGTGACCCAAAGGAAATGACAAACAGCCAAAAGGCTGCTAGACTGTTGTAACAAACCAACTCCCCCCTTTGCTCTTAGGGAGGCAGGCTGTGTCCATACAGGGCGCAGGTCACAGAACAAGTTTTTACCATGGGCTCCTTCCCTCTCCTAGCTCAACCTTCAGTTGTAGGAAACATTCTTATCAATAGGGAGCAAGGGTATGCCCCGTGGAGGGAGGGAAAACTCTCTTCAAGGCCCTATTTGCAACATAATTTAAAGAGGCTTCGTTGACTCCAAATTGGATGCTCGCAATTATCTTTTACTGCAAACGAAAAATGCCACTCAAACAACAGGCAAAACAAATGAGGTCTTGAAAAATGAATACACCAGTCTTCGGTTTGCAGACGCAAGATTTTGATATGTCTCTTTTAGCTCAAATGAAAAATACCATGTTTTAATATCAGAATATCAGGTGAACATTCATGATCAGGAGTGTGGCGAGGTTGGTGACCAAAATAATGAAATGATACCTGAGACCAAAAAAAAAGGTTCTGAGGTTTGAACATGCTCGTATTTCAGCACAGTCGCAATTACGCAAACCAAAATTCTATCATCTAGGAGGAGGAAGCAGTTGAAACTGACTTTACAATTACTGTTTACGAAGTGGATTTTCACAATCTTACTGTGTGATTTCAAACTATTAAGGATAACAAGTGGCCACGTCAGGACACTGCGAGGCAATAAGTCCTTTAGTCTCTAGGCTCCAACAATTAGAAATCTGTGTAACATTGAACACAGATAAATTCTTCAATTGCCATGTCCTATGCCAGATCACTACGAGATTCTCAAAAAAATAGGTCTTTTTATGTTATAAAATGGACAAACTTTGTTTTTCCTAGTGCAGATGCCTTTTGCTAGCTTAACAATAGGTAAGAGACCGGATTTTATTAAGTGTGTTTATTAGAACAAACCGAGAGAACACTTGTTTGTTGAGTGGTTGGATGTTTTAAGGGATATTGCATTCCCTTTGAAAATGACATGGGAAAATATCAACCTTTCTCCACGTCATTTCAGGTCATTTTTAACCTGAAACAACAGGAACAAATCCTGAAATGTCCATTAAACTTTTACAGGATGTCTACTGATACGGCTGCATGCCATGCACCCCAGTTAGTATCAATGGGGAAGGGTCAAAATACCTGGGCCCGCGAGGTTCCTAACCTCCTTCGCCTGTTGTGCACATGAGCAAAAAGAGGAACGTGCTGATGTTCCTATATTCCATTTGCAGAAGGAGAATTACTCACAAGGGGAAAGTGGACCAAAGGGTGAAAACAACATACGAGAGAGAGGCGGCCAGGTCGGAAGGGGGAGTGGAGAAAAAAGATGTGAAGGAACGAGCCCCAGCTGGAAGAGGAGCGAAGGCACGGTTTTTTTTTGAAGAGGGAGTGCTAGGAGATGTTTTCCCATGTGGAATACATTTTTTCAAACTGCTTTTTTGTTGATCTGCTAAATCAATCATTGTGGTAGAAATCATGGGGTGATAAGCCAAAAATGTGGGGCAATGTGAGAAGCGATGGATCATTCGGAAGGCTGTAAATGAAGGTATGGGTGGTGGGCACGGTGCAGCACTTGGAGGGACAGTCCCAACCATCAGTTTTGTTTAAAAACTGGAACAGTCATGATGCCTGCCTTGCTTGGGGGTGACAAAAATGGGCTCTTGTAATTCGAATCATTAAATTTGCAAATGCCCTCTGTTACCAGTTTTGAGACTAGACCATTATAGATTTGGATTTTGTTGTTGGTATGAATTTACCTCAAAAGGCAGTTTAAGAAAGATTATCACTGTGTAATGTTACAGTGGCTCAGGTCCCCCCCCCTCTATCATGCCAATTGTAAGATCTTAGTATTAGGCACAGTCAATGTGGTTTTGCATTTCTTGGTAATTTAATAGCTTTTCAGACCCCGGGTTGTTATCTCTATCATCGCTGGGGAGCAAAATGCCATAGAAAAGAAGATGTTTCCTTGTCATTTAATAGCAAGTTCTCCCCACTCTGCTACCATTATGCATTTAAATTCTTGAAGGCTTGAAAGGCATACACGTACACATAAGGTTTATCCAGGAATAAATCTTCATTGTAGATAGTCATCGTTTTTCTCTTCAAAATTTGGAAAAATAGCCCTTTAAAATACACAAGCATGAGAGAAATCCGGTTTTGTCACTGGCCCCTAATTTTGAACAATTTCCAACGGCGCAGCTTTTAAGCCTCTTAAACCATAGATAGATCCAACTTCAACCCCGTCTTTTCCCACACTTTCAGTAGCACAGAATGAGTCATAAGAACATAAGATATGCCATACCTGGGTCCAAGACCAAGGGTCCATCAAGCCCAGTATCTGTTGCCAACAGCAGCCCAATCCAGGTCCACAAGTACTTTGGCAGTTTTCCCTAAAAGGTACACAAGATTCCATACTGCTTATTCCCAGGGGTAAGACAGTGAATTTTCCCTGGTCCTCTTTACTAATGGTTTCATGGGACTTTTCTTCCAGGAACTTGTGCAAAACCTTTTTAACCCCAGCCTACTGCTAACAGTTTTTTACTACATCCTTGGGTAACAAATTCCAGAGTTTTGGATTTACACATTGAACGAAAGAATATTTTCTCCTATGATTATTAAATGGGCCTGTATTGTGCTTCATTTCATGTCCCCTAGTCCTTGCTACTTTTTGAAGCAGTAAACAACTGATCTGTTTTTTACCCATTCCACTCCATTTCATTATTTTATAGACCTCTAATCATATCTCCCCTCAAACCATCTTTTTTCCAAGTTGGGAGAGCCCTAAACCTTTTATAAGCCTTTCGTCCCCAGAGGGATCCTTCCATCTCCTTTAACATTTTTAGTAGATCTTCTCTGTACATTTTTTAGTTCTGCTATTTTCTGTTTATGATAGGGCCGAACAGAATTGCATACAATATTTCATGGTGTGGTCCGCACATGGAACCGATGCAGAGGCTTTTATAATATCCTTTGGGTGTTATTCTCCATTCCTTTCCTTATGTATTCCTAGCATTCTATTGGCCGTTTCTGTTGGGCTGTCACTGCACACTGGTATAATGTTTCAATGTATTATATACGAATGATGCCTAAATTCTTTTCTTGGGTGGTGGTTCCCTAATGTGGGAATCTTGCATCATATAACCATAGTTTTAGCGTTGTTGTTCCCGAAGGTTATTTTATGTCACTTTGTGCACTGTGTTCACATTACATATTACCTCTGCCATTGGGATGCACCAATCTTCCAATTTTATATCAAGGTCCTCTTGCAATTTGTCACAATCATCTTGTATTTTAACAACTTTGGAATAATTTTTTTTGCAAATTTGATCACCACACTCGTTATTCTTATTTCCATGTCATTTATGAATATGTTAAAAAGCAGCAGGCCCAGCACAGATCCCTGAGGTAACTGGGGACCACTATTTACCTTTCTCCATGAGAAAAAACTAGTTTACATCCCCTCCTTTATTTTTCTATTTTTTTAACCATTGGTCCGTCATCCACCAATAGTATACTGCCTCATATCCCATGACTTTTTAATTTTTTGCCAAGAGTCTCTCATAAAAGGGACCATGTCAAAGGCTTTCTAAAAAATTTTTGGGAGATACACTATATCAAGGGGCCAGGCTCTCCTTTTTATCTATCTGTTCATTCACACCTTCCAAAAAAATATAACAGATTAGTAAAACAGGACTTTCCTTAGATCTAAATCCATGTTGCCTTATCTCTCATTAAACCATGGATTAGGTTATAGGTTTCAATTAATTTTATTCCGTATAAGGGTTTCTACGCATTTTGCCTGGTACTGATGTCAGGCCCACTGGGTCTATAGGTTCCCGGGATTCACTCCTGAAATCCTTTTTATACATTGGCCAATCCTATATTCTGCAGGTGTCTACAGATTATTTTAATGATAGATGTCACAGATTACTAATAGGAAGGTTCGCATTATCATATTTCCAGTTCCTTTTCAGCACCCTGGGATATATACCAACCGGGTCCTAGGTTTGACTTGTGCTACTCCTGTATTCAAAAGAGTTGTAATACGTTCTCGCACGTATAGAGATAATAGTGTTTCAAATTCTTCCAGTACATCACCTGTAAATTACTATTTTCAGGTAAAGCATCAGATCTACAAAGTGCCAGTTCCAATGCCATCATAGCAAGGGGTATGTTGAAAGGAGACAAGTCAGTTCCGACACAAATGAACCTCCAGCAGGTCAGTAGGACTCTCAGAGGATCTGCAGCCAATTATTTTTTGCTGCTACTAAATGACTTAGATGCCCCAATTCTGTTTCCCGCCATGGAAGGCCTCGGCATTGGCTGTGCAAAAAAATAGGATGGTGCCGTGAAAAGGAACCAGATTCTGCCACCATGGGGGCCCAAAGTGCACGCTCGATAGCAGAATTGGGGGCTTGGAACATCCAGGTTGGCTCCCTGTATGCTGATGAGATTGGCGTATGCGGGGAGCTGGTCCATCCAGATGGCAGAATGGCACATGCATCTGCACAGGAGTTGTGGTTGTTCTGGGTGCCATTTCCCCTGTTTGCCCTGGTCAGACTGCGATTCCTGCAGGCACAAGAGGCCCCCATGAGGTCAGTTCGCAGATGCAGGGGCACAGCGTGGCCTGGTGGCATGGTTTGCGGGATGGGTGGCCACCATGCAGGTGGGACCCCCAGTGTTTTAATTCCCACCTTTGGGGTGGAGATAAGCCAGGTTACCACTCGACTGCACCAGGGGATATAAATAGGCTGGATCTGAATGGCCCGCTCTCTATGTCAGGGCTGTGTTGGTCCGCCCCCGCTCTGCCTCTGTTTTCCTACCCTTGTCCGATCGCTCCCCACACAAACCTTCTGTTACGTTGGGGCCCCAGGGGGGGGGGGGGGGGGGAAAAGGAGCGAGCCGCAGGGAATGGGAATAGTGTCCCCAGGCCCCTGGTTTTGTGGGTTTGTATGGGTTCCAAGCCGGAATGTACAAACCCATATTCGGGGATCAGAATGACCCCCCATAATTGTATAGCTATGTGCAATGTGTCTTCTGTATCATCAATAGGAAGCCTAGGAAACCTGGGCAGCCACGTGCGGAAACCTGCCCAATTGGATCATAAGTCTTTCCCTTACTGCTGACAATAATAGCTGCCTGCCTGAAGAACATGGTTTTTCCAGCAACAAGGCCAGACAAAACCAACGGAGGGCAAGATGGTCTTTCCCAACTCACAAACTGGCAGGCATCCTCAATGCTACCTGAGAATGGATGTAGGCAGCAGTGTGGCCCATACCCACCATACATGGCCTGACATTATAGGATTTCCCTCAATCTACCAGCACTCTCCAGTTCATGGGGAACCCCGAGAGCCTTGGCTGCCCAGAGGAAAGATTAAAACTCTAGAGCTAGCGCTAACACTGGACAGCTCTGCAGCTGTCCAGTACCTGGCAGGGATCCCCCCGTTCCCCCCCAACTTAGTCTGGGTCAGGCAGGGAGCCTCCCTCCGCCCCCTGCTACAGAACAACCCCCTGACTCAGATTATAGGCTCTTTTTTTTTTCTGCTAACAGCTTTACAGGGCCAGAGCCTTCCAAAAAAATCAGCATGGTCTTGTTTACTAAAAGGTTTTATTGTTTTCATTTTTTGTGTTCATGGGGAAAAATAATTAGTAAACAGGGCCCAAGTGGTCCCCTAATTCCCCTTTCCATCTTCTTGGGGTCTTTTTATCTAGCCTGCTTTGAGAAACGTTTGGCGGTTAGTTTCTAAGAAGCTGCATAAGTTATTTGCCACTGGACAATGCGAACTCCCATGTATTGTTTCAGTGACCTTCTTCATGGATGGGCCTTTCCACACATATTTTGTAGCTGGTCATTGATTTTTTAAGTATGTTGTGTTAGGTCCCTGATAGAAAACATGATGGCAGAAAAAGACCCCATGGACATATCTAGTCTGCCCTTCCATATCAACTACTACAACAGTCCCCTTTTTTTTCAATGTAGAGATCCTCTGTTTTTTGTCCCCACAACATCTTTGAATTTCAGATACAGTCATTGTCTTCAACCAGCCTCCTCTGGGAGGGAAACTTTTTTTAATTCCACAGATCCACCATCTTTTCCGAGTCTATCTCCTTTCACCATCATCTTTAGTCCCCCCATAGCAGAGCTTGCTTTTCAGTCGAAAGAGGCTCTCCTTCTTTGACATGTGATGCCCTGGGAAGTATTTAAATATCTCTATCATATCTCCTCTGTCCTGCCTTTCCTCTAAAGGTATACATATTAAGGTCTTTAAGTCTGTCCTCATATGCTTTGATAACCCGAACAACCACTAACATTTTTTTAATAGCCATCCTCTGCACCGATCCAACCTGTTTATATTCCTTTTGAAGGTGCCGATCTCCAGAAGTAACACACACAACTCCAAATGAAGGGCACAACAAATACTTATACAGATGGCACTATCACCTCCTTTTTTCCTGCTGGTCATTTCTCTTATCTATGTAACCAAACATCCTTCTAGCTTTCGCCGTCCGCCTTATCTATCCTGTTTAGCTACTTTAAGATAAAGTGGAATTGAGGAGTGGCCTAGTGGTTGGGACAAAAAAAAAAAAAAAAATGGAAACCTCATATCCAGAAGGTTGGAGGTTCAAATCCCACTAAAGGACAGCATCCTTGTGCGTGCAATGGACTGGGGTTTTTCCCACCCCCCTAGTCCCCACAGTGTACTCCTTGTTTTTGGTTTTCCTTTTTGGGCAGATCCACTTAACCCTCCATTGTTGCCAATGTTCCTTGAAATACTGCATATTTAATCTCCAAGTTTATAATGCCCTGTTTCAATGTAATTTTCAGTTTGTTCAATGTACACTACCTTGAATATCAGTGAAAGGCGGTATATAAGAAAATTGTTAAATAAAAGAAAAATAAATAAATAAATCAGATTTTCAATCACAGGCCCCGATATTCAAAAGGGCATTCTGATGACGCGTTTACAGCCCAGTAAAACTATGTTAAAGGCCTTAAGTGGGGATTATTTTCAACAGCACTTACACGGTTTAGTGCGGGGGGGCCGCATATGACCCCCACCATTGAATATCCAGAGTTTAAGGGTTGGTGGGCAGGACTATGCGCCATAGGGTGGCAACATAGCCTGCCCCATCAATATCGGGCCATCAGACACAATCATGCCCAAGGTCCCCACTCTTCTTTTGTGGGACAGAGGTACTTATTTCACGCCTCTACACTTCCCGTTGGGATTTTTTTGCAGCCCAACAAAAAAATAAAGCTTGATCCTGCTTTTTTTAGCATTAAAAATGTCAGCTGCCAAATTGGTAGGCCATGTTCTTCAATTGCTTAGCTAGATCCCGACTCGTGTTTTCTACCTCCTTCCTGGGTGTCTACTCCTATAGCAGATTTTGGGTAACAGCCTTTCCGCAATATCGGACTAACAAAAAAAAAAAATCTGGGACCAATGACAGATCATCTGCAGCATACCACTGGTAAACCTCCTTCTCCTCAGAAGTGAGCTCCCCATTTATCCGTTTACCCTTTCATCCGCCTCCCACTCAACCAAGTTCTAACCCAAGTCAGTAACTTTAGGGTCCACCCCCTAGGATCTCTCCGTTTGTTTTTATAAGTTGCCCTGTGTGGAAACGGTGTCAAAGACTTTACTGTGAAAATCTAGCAATACACCACATCTAGGGGCTCTCCCTCGTTCCAACTCCCTGGTCAACCCAGTCAAAAAAATTCAATCCATTTTGTCCTGACAAACTGCCTCTGGTGTAATCCATGCTGCCCTCTGATTCTGTAATTCATTTAGACTCCCAGAAAACCTCCATTCTTTTCTCTTTCAGCAGCATTTCCAATTTATTAACCAGAAAGGTTTAAACTAACCGGCCTGTATTTTTCAACCACAATCGTTACTTCCGCTTTTGTTGTAAAAGGGACCACAGTATGCCTTTCTCTCTAGTCCTCTGGCACCATTCCTGACTGCAAAGAGGCATTGAGAAGGTCAGTCAGTGGAAGCTTGCTAGAATGTCCCTGATGTTCCTTCAGTTATTCTCGGATGTATCCCGTCCTGTCCCATCGTCTTTGTCCTACTTTTAGTTTAGCTACTAGTGGCCGCACCTAGCACGGTACTTACTGAAAATCGTTCAAGATCCCTGTTGCTTGCTCTTCCCTATATTTGTGGGTGTTTTTCTGAGGTACCTTCTCCACTGATCTTTCATCTGTAAACACATGGTCCCGGATACCAAAACACTCCCTATGACAACCATCCATGCAGTCCCATGCACAATTCATTCCATCGATATGAGGCTTCTCTGCCGCCTCGGCCGATTACCCTCTACAGGGAGGATTGAAAGATAATACCACATGCACCACCTTTCTGCTTCACCCTGCTGTCTCAGGCCATGAGTCACTTTTTGATATGCTCAGAGGGATACCTACGCAGTATCAATTGTGCCCGACTTGGATGAGGCAACATCAGGTAATAAGGCTTTGGATGAGTCTCACGTCAACTCTCCTTAACATCTACATATTTTTTTGGTACCTGGCTGACCCCAGCAACATTTTATTTTTATTTTAATTTAATGGTAATTTTCTATCCGCCTTTTCCATCTAATCAAGGCGGGTTACACAGCAAACAATCAATTGAATTGGTAATTGGGTTCAAGGTGTGCTATTATAATGTACCATTGAATTGAGCGTGTGTGGTGTGTGTTGAATTAGTTTGCGCTATTTACATGCATGAGCTTTATACAGGGTACATGTGCGCTAGTTCTACATCACTGAGGCTTTATACAATGAATGTGCAAAGGAGCGTTGGCGGGTGGTAAGTTGTTTATTCCATGGTTGTGAGAGGTCCTCAATATGTGTCCCGGGGCCGTAGTGCTCCAGGAATAGCAGAGGTTTTAGATTGTTTCCTGAAGTCCTTAGTTTCTTCCGTGGCACGCAGTTCGTCCGGGCGTGCACATACTTTGGTGTTGGTTGGCACAGGGGCAGAGCTTGGGCAGAGCGCACATTTACGCACATAATTTCTAAAATAATGTAACCTACATGTGTAAGGCACGGGCATTTGTAAGTATTGTGCATAGTTAACGCATGTTTTTAAACATAGGCCTCTATTTTATAAAGAAAAGTAGGGACCTGCTCTTCTTTATAAAAATATGCTTTAGATAGGTGCATTCTGGTTAACCTAAAACAAGACACCTGGTTATAAAATTACCCCCTTTGAGGATAATTCAAAAAGGTTGCTTAATTTAATATGCATTCTCCTGCATGTATTGTGCACCTATTGTATAAAGTATACATTTTATAAAATAGGGGTGTGATTGGTAAGATATGCAACCATTTTTATCAACCCTAGTCTGGTGTAAATGCCCACACTCAGATTTGTAGAAATGAATAGAAGTTATAATTTTTTATAAAAATATGGATGTAAATATAGGCACCACCTCTACTCCACCCAAGCTCCGCCTCATTAGAAAATCACCTACTTTATGTCTTGGTGATTTTCCCCTTCTCAGAAGCTTCCTTTCTGTCTTCATCTATTTCCTCTAAAATCTCCACTTAACTTCCTTCTTGAACTTCCATTCCCCTGGAGAAGTCTTGTAATCCATCTTGTTCCATATGCACCAGTCTTTCCTCTATATATTATCATCTTGTGGTTGTACTGGGAAACTACATTCTCAGTTTTCTTTGATTGGTTGGGGTCTAGGGTTGAGAAACAGAGTAGTCTGAGATTTGTCTTCTCTATGAGAGACTTCCTTTAATGTTATGCGGAAGCTCTTGGTTAAACCTGCAGCTCCCTGTTATCTCTGAGACTCCCACAGTGGCTGTTTCAGCTGAGTATTCATTGTTGCAGGTAATGTATTTGTAGCCGGAGGCAACAAACATCAAGATCCTTCCTCGGCCTTTGGTTTCCTATCTCTGGTTCCAGAAGCAAGTGAGATGAAAATGAGAACATAACACACACACAGAGTTATACCATAACAAAGTCTGCTAAAGCTTTAGGCAGGCAGCCACGGACCCGCAATCCTGAGCCGTCTTCCATAGTTCCTTTAATCTGCTTGGCCACAGCACTTTATTTTACTAGGACAAAACTGCCACATTATACATTCTTTTGCCTTATCACTCTGTGTCATGCTTTTTGCTTGGCCTATATCTACATGTTCAGGTCAAGCTAAACATTACATGTTTCAGGTCAAACCAAGCATAAACATATTTCGATCTTGTTTCCCATGCAGGATGTAACCTTGACTGTCTCACATATTCATAACATCTCTTGTAATACTGGCAGCATATTCAGAGGTTTTCATACTGTAATTCCCCGTGAGACTTCAGCCCTCTTTCGAGTCCCTTTCTACATTCACGAAGGCTTGATTCTAGACAGTGATATAGTCCAGACACATTATTTTGTTTATTGTTTCCTTCCTTTCATCCACCAGTAAGGTCTATGTTTCCGGTTTATATTTTCAATGCATATGTTATTGGCATTTTCAAAAGCACCAAAACCAACACAAAAGGTGCTGGTTGTTGGCTGTGGTGTAGGGACATGGTGATCGCCATCATATTGTGAGAAGCTCTGACTGACTTAACACTCGAAGCACTACCATCAAATGCATAGTTCTGGGATAGTAGGTTGAGCAGCAATTTCTGTTTACTTTTGAGCCCGGTTTGGTTTACCTGAATATCTCTCACTTAAAACCCTGCATTTTCTACAAGGATGTATGAAACTTTCCACACGCCATTGTCTGAATTTATTTTTTGTTGCAATGTATTTCTTTATTGTTTTATTGTGGTTTTTTTGAATGGCATAATGGTTATTTATTATTAAATATTTATTTATGGTAGGTACAGTTTGAAATTTTATTCACAGTAGTTTCTGTCTACTATAGTTTTTGTTCCACCAGTTCAGTTCTCTCCTCATTTATGTGTGGTGGTTTTTCCCACTCCCGTGTTTAGTTGTTTTGTCTCTAGAACAGGTATAGGAAGCACTGAATTAAGGAATTTGATGCAAGGTAAAAGAAAAATGCTTGTAATTTATTTTGTTCATTTTGAGAATGAACTGGATAAAGCGGATTTCTTTAATGCCTTCTCTTCTTTATTAGTTCTCTGTCATCCTCCCTGCTTGCCTCTCACACAGAAGCACTAGAGCAGCAGTTTTGAGGGAGGCCTGAGCCGGGACCTAGTACTTGCACTGGCCCTGCTTTGAGTTACCCGCCTTAAGAAATAAGAAGCAAGTGAGGTTAAGCCAGGGTGCCACTGCCCCCTCCCCAACCTTTTACATCACGTTGCCATCTGGTTTGAAAAAGGAAGCGTGAAACATTAAAGTGGGCACCATGGAGCAGATGCAGATGCAGGACAGCATGCGGCACCTACACACGTGCTATTTGCCGATGGATGCATCTGGACTGGCACATCTGCAAAGGGAGCAAGAGGATGTGTTTGCAGCAGCATAGTTGGGACCAGTATCACGTCGTCTTGCCTCTAAATGCAGTCCGACTTCAGTGCTGACAGTCGAGGGCCCAAACCAGCCCTCAGGTGAGAGGGGAGTTGTGCGGCGTGGGAGCCATCTGGTAGAAGGGAGGGTGGTATCCCAAATAAAGTTAACTGCTGCTAGCACTCTGTTAAAATCCTAGGTGGCGTTCCCGTCCACTCCTCTTCCCCCACCAAATGCTTGAGGGTTGTATTGGCTCTCACATACTAAAAATTGTGGACAGCAAGCAAGCAAGCAGGAGCTGAAGTCTTTTGTTCTTCAACCTCTCCTTCTGGTGCAGGCTGCGGAGAATTTTGGAGCATGAGCAGTGCTGCAAGTCCCTGTGGTCCTCTCCATACTGTACACCCGGTGCTTCCTGTTTCAAAACAGAAGATAGAAACATAGAAACATGACGGCAGAAAAAGACCACATGGCCTATCTAGTCTGCCCTTTCATATCACCCACTACAAGAGTCCACTTTTTACCTTTAGAGATCCTCTGTGTTGTCCCATGCTTTTTTGAATTCAGATACTGTCCTCATCTCTACCACCTCCACTGGAGACTATTCCATGCATTTACCACTCTTTCCATAAAGAAATATTTCTGCATATCACTCCTAAATCTATCCCCTTTCACCCTCATCCCATGTCCCCTCGTTAGCAGAGCTTGCTTTCAATCCAAAGAGGCTCTCCCCTGTGCATTAATGACTGGAGGTATTTAAACGACTCAATCATATCACCTCTATCCCGCCTTTCCTCTAACATATACATATTAAGCTCCTTAAGTCTGTCCTCATATGCTTTATAATGAAGACCACTAACCTTTTTAGTAGCCACCCTCTGCACCGACTCCAACCAGTTTATATCCTTTGGAAGATGCAGTCTCCAGAATTGCACACCATACTCCAAATGAGGTCGCACCAAATCGTTATAGAGAGGCATTATCACCCCTCCTTTCTTCTGCTAGCCATTCCTCTCCCTATGCACCCAAGCATCCTTCTAGTTTTCACGGTTGCCTTTTCTACCTGTTTAGCTACTTTAAGATCATCAGACAAAATCACACCTAGGTCCCGTACTTCTTTTGTGGACAGAAGTACTTCACCCCCTATACCATATCGCTCCCTTGGATTGCTGCAGCCAAAATGCATGACCTTGCATTTTTTAACCTTAAATCTCAGCTGCCAAATTCTAGACCATTCTTCAAGCTTAGCTAGATCCCTCCTCATGTTATCTACACCTTCCTTGATGTCTACCCTATTGCAGATTTTGGTATCATCCGCAAAGAGGCAAACCTTACCCAAAAGCCCCTCCACAATATCACTAACAAAGATGTTAAAAATAATCGGACCAAGGACAGATCCCTGGGCCACACCACTGGTAACATCCTTTTCCTCAGAGTGAGCTCCGTTTACCTGTACCCTTTGCCACCTCCACCAACCAATTTCTAACCCAAACAGTAACTTTAGGGTCCATCCCTAGGGTGCTCAGTTTGTTTATAAGTCGCCTTTGGGGAACGGTGTCAAAGGCTTTACTGAAATCTAAATACACCACATCTAGGGCTCTCCCTCGGTTCAGCTCCCTGGTCACCCCGTCAAAGAAATCAATCAGATTTGTCTGACAAGACCTGCCTCTGGTGAATCAATGCTGCATCGGATCTGGTACATGCGGGTAGAAGTAGCAGTGAGCCATGGGGGAGCAGCAGCACTGAGTTCCTATGGACTGCATTAGTAGGGAGAACAAGAAGCACTGATGCTGCACTTCCTGCTTGCTTGCTGTCTGCCGACTGCTCACAATTTCTGTTCTATGCAGGAAAGGGAATAATGGAGGGGGGGGGGAGGGGGGTTAGCTAAAGAGAGGCTAGAAGGGAAAGAAATGGGGGAGGATAGCATGAGACATGAAAGAGGAAAGTTAGAGTAAGTAGGCAACAAAGTGGAGAGGAGAAGGCAAGGAGAGGGAGGTGGAAGGAGAAGAGTAGGGAAGAAGGTAGAGGAGAAAGAAGAGAGATGGAACTGGCAGATAGAGAAGTGGGAGGGGCGTGACAGATTAAGGAAAGAGGTGAAGTATGTATGATGAGAGCAAGGTATGGGCAGTATGTGAGAGGCAGGGAAAGGTGAGGCTTTGGAAAAAGCAGAAGGGTTATGAGAGAGAGGGAGGTAAGATTTGAATAGAGGAGTATAGGTAGGATGAAGTAAATCAAATGAAACAGGAAATAATGAAATAAAAGTAGAAAGATGACAGGATGGAAGATACCACTAGAATGAGCGATCAGAATAGATAAAGGAAATTTAACATTGAAAGTGTGACAGAAGCAAAATAGGGAACAGCTAGAGAACTGAAAACTGGAAATCTAAAGAAAAAAAAAGAAAATAGGAACTACAATGAAGAAAGATTGATAGAGAAAAATAATGAAAGAAAATAGTAATAATAGAAGATCACAAAAATATAAAGGTTTGAAAATATTTTCTTAAGCTGCTCTAATGCCGTTGTACAGGTGAGGGAGGGTTAAAAAATGGAATGGCTGGGCCTAGGAGAAAGAGAAAGAGATGGGGGCAGGGGGGAAAGAAAGTTTTCCCCCGGTCTCCTGCCCCTCGGCATGCCAATCAGGGAGGGGGAAAGAGAAGGTTAATCCCCTCCACTGCCATTCTGACCCCCTTATTTCTTTCATCTCCCCCCCCACATAAAAAATAGTCAAACCACTTCTATTGTTACAATTAATAATGAAAAGATCTCACTTTCAGAACAGATGCTGTTTTGAAATTACAGCATCCACTTCCTATATAGAATAAATTGGCCTAACTTTTATCTATTCATTTCTTTTAAGAGCATCATACAGCCAACTGGCCAAGGCATAAAGCAGCTAAGTTATCATTTTTAAGGTCTGTTGTTTTTTTCCAGTATACAGTATATACTAGATTGCATAACTCTGCTGAATCTCCTCATAACTTAAAATGGATAACTTGCCTATTTAAAGGTATTCCTGCAATTTCTGTATTCAGCCTTGAGCACATAAGTTACCTACAGAGCAGCTGAATTTCACCATGCTCAATATCATTGTCAACCCCATGACTTACATGGCCAACAGTTATCTTATAAACTGCTGGAAATGTTAAAAAAAACAACAACAAAAAAAAACAAAACCCAAGCACTTGTGCAGTCAATACCCACTGCTAACTACATAAGGACTTCCATGTATTGACCTTGTAATTCCAGTCACAGCATGAAAGAACAATTTCAGAAAGTAATTAAGCATAAGAAAGCAAAATGTCTTGAGTGTCTGTGTCTTCATACCCCTCGACCTAATGCTCATTGGAAGCCCCTTTTGCAGAAATAGGAGCTATGAGTTATTTACTACATAAGAACTGCCATAATGGTCTGACCAAAGATCCATCTTGTTTCCAACAGTGGCCACTGCAGGTCAAAAGCACTTGGCAGGATCTCAAAAAGTAGATATCCCTGCAGGCAGGAGGCATGTAGCCTAAGCAGTGCCTTTCCCATAGTCTGCTTTAATAACAGTGAACTAATCCATTTCTATCGTGTTTTGCATAATATATGCATAGCATCTATTGTTGAGGGTTCAGGGCTTCAGGCCAGGACCATACCAAGCCATAATTGTGCCCTGTGCGACTTGCATAGCTGGCGCCCCCCTCCCCCATCCTCTCCATCATGCCTCCATGTCCAGCTGGCTGTCTGCCCTTGCCCTGCTGCCACCACTTTTTGTTTTCTCATAGGTGGCGGCGGCAGCAGCGAAGCAGACCTGATTTCAAATTTAAAAAACAAAACAACCTATGAGGGTCCTTCAACTCTGCGCTTGTACACAGATCGGATTCCCTCCCCTGCTCTGACGTAGTTTTGTAACAGAGGAGGGAGGCACCAGACCAGCCATTCAAATGCGGATATTTGCAACTCCACGCTTGAATGGTTTGCCTGGTCCCTCCCTCCTCTGACATGATCTACATTAGAAAAGGGAGGGAGGGACCAGACCTGTGTACAAGCTTAGAGTCAGAAAGATCTGCGAGTTTTGTTTTTTGTGTTTTTCTGTTTGAAATCAGGTCTGCTCCGCTGTTGTCAGTGCTGCTGCCACTGAAAAAGCAAAACGTGATTGTGGCAGGGCAACAGCAGGCAGCGTAGGCGGGAGCCAAGGCCGGCAGCCTGAAATGTGCCCCTAATCCTTTGTGCCCTGTGCAGTTGCACTGCTCGCACAGGGCTAGGTATGGTTCTTTTTCAGATAGCAAGAAACTCGTCCATCTGTACGCATGTTTGTTTGCGAATCGATAAGCATGTGAAAACAAGCATGCGTCTGCTTGCCCAGAAAAAACTGCGGTAGCACAAATACCCCACTTGCAATGGAGGCAGTGGCTGACTTTCAAACCAGGAGATAAGCCTGAACTTCATTCACCTTAGGGCTGAACTGTGCAAAGAGCCCATCGCTGTGAGGAAACTGTGAAATCCCACATTTTGTAGAACCTGCAGCCAGGTGGAAAGAATCTGTGAGTAAAAGAATTACTAGATGGCTTGAGGGAGGAATAGAGAGAGTGTAGCCTGTAGGGGGAGAGAAGAAGGCATATGGGAAGGGATATGAGAGAGATACTGATAGAAACCTGGAAGGGGGGTCATGAGTGAAAGAGAGAGATACACATGCAGCTACATACAGTGCCCATTTCACAGACTATATAACTGCTGTCCCTATTCATAACACACACACACACAGCTCCTGACACTAACACCCATGACATACATACATGCGCCCTTGACAACCGCCATGAAATGCACTGACACACATGTGCTTCCCCCCCGAATCCCCATGATACACAAACATTCACCCCCACATAACTCTGTGCCATTGTGTCACACTGCAAGTGTGCACTTTTCAACGTTAAAAACTCAGCTACACTTAAGCGCTTTTGTCTTGACCTTCTTGAGACAGAAACGTTTTTGTTGAAGTGTGACTGTTTGTTCTGTTTTTTAACATTCTGACCCTGTGTTATTTTATTTATTTATTTAGCTATTTTTATATACCGCTTAATCTACAAGTCTGGAGTAGTCTTACATAATGAATGAAAATGGCCTTTATGGCTTTACCTAGAGCATTAGAACAAATCTTGTAACCACTGTGTCAATATAGCATTAACGTGGAAACTATTTAAGGTAACGATTTTACATCTGCTGTTTTTAGCACTGAGGATTGTGGGGAAAGTGTAAGGGTGGGGGTTAGGGCAGGATGGAGAGAGTATTTAGGAGGAATTGTTCGTGTCCATTACTGTCGGTCCCTGTCATGAGGTCTATATGGTTGGGTCCGTGAAGAGTGGCTCAAGGAAGATATGGTTTAGTCGGGTTTTTTCTGAAGTTTGCTATGTCATTCAATGGCATGAAGTTCCATTCTGCTAGATACATTCCATAGAGTTGGGGCAAATAGGGAAAAGCCCCTCCTGGAGGGCGTTTGTGAGATTTGTTATGCTGAATTTATTGTGAGGAGCGTGGTGAACTGTTTGTGATGGGTGTGTTGTTCCTTCTGGATCTGCTGCTAGGTGGTTTCTGTCATGACGCAATTGGTATGTGGATATATTGCTTGATAGATCATGTATTGCTTTTTGAAAGATGCGTTGAGTAAGGATTTGTCATTTTATTCTTCTCTTCGTGAAACAATGGGTAACCAATGCAGCTTTCTGAGGGATTGGGGGTGGGTGTGAGTGGTTCTGCTCTGGAAGGCATAAGAACATAAGAATATGCCATACTGTGTCAGACCAAGGTCCATCAAGGCCCAGTATCAACAGTGGCCAATCTAGGCACTAGAGAGGGATCCTTGCTGTTGTATTCTTTGGAGGAAATTGGAGAGGGTGTGTTGTACTGTGCTTTAGACAGGCCCTGGAAAGATAAGGGTTGCAGTAGTCCAACGTTGTGGTGGGAAGATGAGTGCTTTGGACAACTGTACGAAAGTCATGGGCACATTGAGTAGTGGGTTGAGGTGCTGGACTGTCTCTAGCTTGTGATTTATGGCTCTTGTGACTGTTACTGATGTGAAGGGAGAGGGTTAGGTTTTGATCTAGTGTTTACTAGGTAGCGGATTTCAGATTTTACTTGGAGCTGGGTACTGTCGATGTTATCGTTGGTGGGGTGGAGTAACGTTGTTGCCCTTGGGGACTATATCGCACTTCTGTTCTTCTTGTGGTTTATGGTCAATGTTATGTTGCGTGAACCAGCCTTTGGTGAGTGTGGTTGAAACATTTCTTTATCGGTTGAGAGTGCTGGTTGTATTTTGTAGAGAAATGAAGTGTAGATCCTGACATCATTCGGCATATGTGTGGATATAGTGTATAGTATGTTTTTGTTTGCCTGCATTAATTGTGCATAATTGGTTTGTAGGAATATGTTGAAAAAAAGAAGGATGAGAGTGTGGATCCTTGTGGAACTCCTTGGTCCAGCGTGAAGGGCTGCTGATTTAGTGGTTCCAATTTTCAACTTGGAGTTGCTGATGAATCAGGTAAGACTCCAAAAACATGATAACGGTGTTCCACCCAATCCTATGGGCCTTCTTTTTGGAGGAATAATGTTTTGTGGAATAGAGTCAAATGTTGCTTTATGTCAAGGGAAAACAGGATAAACCCTCTGTTGGTGTTTTTGTCCAGGTCTTTATTAAGTGTTGTCAGTGAGGGCAAGTAAGTAGTAGAGTAAGTTTAGTCATTTCCATCCCATTGTCCTTGGTATAAAATCCAAATTTCTGGGGGGTCAAGTGGAAAGTGAGAGTTGATGTGATCCTAGAGCTGAATTTGTATGATTTTTTTCTATTATTTTTTGCCAGGGGGGGGGGGGGGGGGGGGAAAATGACAGGCTGGCAATTGCTCTGTAAGAGCCTGGTTGTGTTTTTTGTTCAGAGTGGGTTCCTTTTATTATGTGGGCAGATGGAAGAGCGTTCTTTAGTTTTAGTGGCAGATATCCTTGGCGTGATTAGCGTTACCGATTTTGAAGATAGTAGGGGGTTAGTTCTGCTGTTGTGATTTGATCCAACTCACTGCGACCAGGGTCTGGGCCCAAAGGGGATGTTTGGGTAGTAGTAATGTTATTGATGATTTTTTTCCAGCTTGCTCAGGTGAGATGGTAGTGGCAGCAAGTCCCATGTGTTGTTGTCTTGTTGGTTATTTTTGTATTATCTGTGTTTGGTTGTTATGGGTCTTGGAGTAATTGTTGTGCAATTCTGCAGCCTGCACCTTCAAAAGGATATCAAACAGGCTGGAGTCAGTACAGAGCGTGGCTACTTAAAAATGGTTAGTGGGCTTCATTATAAAAGCATATGAGGACAGACTTAAAGGATCTTGCTATGTACAAACTTAGAGGAAAGGCGGTGGGATAGAAATGATATGATTGAGGACATTTAAATACCATCCATGGCATCAAATGTTCAGGGGGAGAGCCTCTTTCAGTTGAAAGCAAGCTCTGCTACGATGGGGAGCACAGGATGAGGGTGAAGGGGGATAGATTCCGGAGTGCTATACGGAAATAATTTCTTTACAGAAAGAGTGGTGGATCCATGGAGAATAAGTCTCCTGTGGAGAGTGGTGAGATTGATGTGGTGGTAGAGATGAGGACAGTAACCTGAATTCAAAGAAGCATGGAAACAAAAACACAGAGGATCTCTAAAGGAAAAAAAAGGGGGACTGTTTTAGTTTGTTGATTATGGGAAGGGCCCCCCCCAGACTAGATAGGCCATGTGGTCCTTTTTCTGTCATCAGGTTTCTATGTTGTATTCTTTTTAGGACGTATTTTTATTTGGAGGCGCGTGTTTTGGTGCCATGAGTTGTGGTGATACGTTTATTTCTTCTTCCTGTCACATGGGATTTCTTACCAGGGTTTTAATTAGCGCAAATCTTCTCTGGGTTTCTTTCTTGAGGACACTTTGGATAAGTTTGGAGTGGTAATCCTTTTTTTGCTTTGTAAGTGGCTGGTCTGGTACTCTTTTAGTATAAGCTATGTACGTGTTAAGGTTGTCAGGGAGATTATATAGCGTCGCCATTTTTCTTCTTTCAAGTAGTCTGAGGTTTGCGCTTCATGTTTTTAGTTGTTAGGTGAACCATGTTGGCGGATCTTGTCTTTGGAGATTCATTGGAGAGTGTGGTTTTTATGCCTGTTTTGCTTTTTGTCTGGTTTCAGTTCTCGGAAGAGTATGTCAAAATTGCGACTGAGTAGTAGTTGAGTTTGCGGTAGGATTTTCTCTAAGAATTCTTTTTTTTCAAGGTTGTAGGAATCTTTTGGGGGTTGGAGGGGGTTTTGGTGGGCCGAGCATGAGTGTCTGTTTGGCGTTATTGTCCTGGATGGTTATCTGGAAGGGGATGGCTTTTCTTTATTCTTTATCTTTATTTGTGAAACTTGATGATACTGCCCTTACCAAAAGAGGCTGACGTGCAGGGCGCGGGTGTACAATGCAAAGTTACAAAATAAAAAACCCATAAGGATTGCATATGTTTTGGGTGGATGGAAGTTTATGGTCATGAGCATTTGGTTATGAGGCGAATAGCAATGTTTAGTGTATTTCCTTGGTTTGGGTGTTGGCTTTGTCAATGCACTGTGTAATATTTTCAAGAGTGATCCTATGGCCTCTAGGAAGGAGTTAGCAAGTCTTGGGGGGTAAGGGAGGAAGAGGTTTAAAGTCAGCTAGGAGAAGCAGTTGTCTTGAGTGAGTCTGGTTTTCTGCAATACTATTTCAAGTAGGGCAGCAAGGTCATCTAGGCAGGACACTTGGAGTCTGTTATGCTAGTTATAGGATCAACACGCCTAGTTATAGGGTCCAAGCATTGGTTGGCAATGGTTAGGGATATCTAAGCCCTTGTCTATGCTGTTGTTGAAGTGTGTGAATTTGAGGTGTTTTCCTGGCTAAAATGAGTGACTCTCCTCCACCCTCTGTGCTTGTTTCTTGTGCACCTGAAATATAATTGTAATTAGGTTGTTAGCCAGCTGAGTTAAACGTTATCTGATTCTGTGAACCAGGATTCTATTTATACAAGCAGAGGCCTATTCCTATCTGTATGGCCTCCGGGCCGACTGTGCCATGCCAGTCAGAACACCGGTCAAATGCTCAGTTGTAGATGCAGTTTCTGGATCCCGTGGGGCACGTTTCTAGCCCCCGCGGGGAACAGAATCGTGTCAAAGCCTTATACATGCAGACCTGGACCTAGGCATTCCAGTCATCCTGCACCTATACTTTATTTATTTATTTTATTTATTTTATTTATGTGCTTTTCTATACCGCCGTCACCTTCCAGAGATCAAGGGCGGTTGGTTTTACGAAGGAACTTTAAAACAACAATAACAGCCAGAACAGTGCAATATTGCATTACATAATACATTTAAGGATTTTGGACAGAAGGAACTATTGGATACATGGAAAAAACAGTGTGGTAAGCTATTAATAAAAAGGAACATACACTATGTTACAAGGAACCAAAATGGCAAGTTATTTACATGGTTTAGCAAGAGTTATTTTGCAGTCATAAGTACAATATGGGGAGGATGCTGAGTTGAGGGGATATTCACATGAAGTCTGGATTTAGGTGGGGTAAACTTGTGTTTGGTTAGTTGTATGTTCTTGTGTAGTAAATTTGATTTCAGGTTGTAGGTTGCTATAGTGTTGAGTAAAGAGGTAGGTTTTTTAGTTCCTTCCTGAAAGATGTGAGATCCTTAATCTCTCTTAGGTTTAGGGGCAGTTTATTCCATTGGCTGGGAGCATAAAATGAAAAGGCAGTGTTTGGAGGTAATTTGTTTTGATTTTGGTCACGGCAATGGGAATTAGTGCCATGATGAGGTTAGTTTTTCTTCTAGTTCTATTTTCTTGTGGGGTTTGAAGTAGAGTTGCCAACTGTGATGGGGCTAGGTCATATAGGCTGCTGCCTGGCTAACTCAGTCAGGCTCCTGAATGGAGCCATGGTGTTATGGTGGTCCGTCCCATGGCACCACAGCTCCATTCAGGAGCTGCAATCCCCAGCCGCTGCCAAGTTTTCACTTTCCCGCAGCCCGACCCCCAAGGCCTGGGTCAGGCTTCGGGGAGTCTCCTGCGTCCCCTCCACCTTTTGTCACTCCCAGGCCTGCCAGCACCCGATCTCTAGGGGGGACTTATTCCACCTCCGGGGTGGAATAAGTCCCTCGTCTAGTCTGTCAGCCCGGATGTACAGGACTGACATCAGAATCAGCCCTGTACGTCTGGAGCCGCGGACTGCCCACTGCCCAACCTGACTCCGCCTCTGTACAGTTCCCTTCCTGCCCCCATCTAGCCACTCCATACAAACTCCTTGTTCGTATGGGGAAGCTTTGAATGGGGATGGTGGGGGGGGGGGGAATAGCGGGGATGGACGTCCCAATGGGATGTCTATCCCCGCTATTTGTGTTAAAGAATAGACCCCATGATGTCAAGGCTGTTGTCAGTGAGGTAGTTGGCAAAGATCTGTATCTTGTTATGTGCAGATCATGCGTTGATTAGGGCACATCATAGTTGGTATGTATTTGTTGTTGTGTCCAGGTGAGGGGAGATGGTTAGATTGTGTTGTGTTTTGATTTGAATGAGGTACTGGTGACGTTTGGGTCTTGATCTGGTGAAAGGGGTGATTAGCACATGATGAGGATACGATTGAAAGACTGGTGTGTGAGTGGAGTGAGGAGCCTGTAGTGTGATGTGTGCTCATCAGAGCAATAAGATATAGCAGGCTAAGTAGGGTGGTTAGTGGTGCCAAGTTTGGATTGGTTTGTCATGTGAGTTCTGTGTTGTTGTTTTAAGGGGTATGGATGCTTTAGTTATTGATGGGTAAGGAGTGGAATGTAGGCATTAATGCACATCACGGTTATCATGGCCAGTTTGGGCACTGCTAACTGCAACTTTTGCTTTTAGAGTTGGTGCACCTAAAGCCACCTCAACGAGTTGGTGGTAAGGGGACCCATGTGGCAGCAAGCATAGTGACAGTGCGTTACCAATGCACTAATGGCAACAGGATGGGCATACATGCCCCCCAAAGTTAGCATCTGCCTCCATGCTAGTTATGCAGCTTGAATTTATTTATTTTTTTTATTTTATTTTTATTTAATTGGATTTTTATACCGCCTTATCATACAATCAAAGCGGTTTAACAAAATAAAAATTAGTAATAGTGAAAAAATCTGTGATAATATATACATAGTTTGTAAATATATGATTAATGTCTGGGAATAGGGGTGCACTATATATTGTTAAGCTATACTATAAAAGTTGGAGCTATTGTACAATGTATATATAAATAATTTCTTTCTTAAAAATTAATTAGTTGATTGCATGACCGTAGTGCTCCGTAAACAAAACTGTTTTCAGTTGTTTTCTAAAGTCTTTGATGTCCTGAGCTGCTCTCAGATCATTAGGTAGGGAGTTCCAGATGGAAGTCGCAGCAAACGAGAAAGCTCTCTCAGAGGTCTCCTTGCGTGTTTTTCTGATGTCATTTGAGGAGCTGATTCTATTTTCAGATACACTTCTCCTAGGTCTGTTGCTAATATCTGACCGGATAAGATCCAGATCTTCCAGACTTTTTGCAGAAACATTGTTGCTTTATCTTTGGAAAATATAAATTACTGTTTTTGTTAATTTAATTACGAGATGATACTGGTAAACCAATGAAGCTCCTTTAAGACTGCGGAGGTTATATGCTCGTATGCTCTTTAACTTGATAGACCAACAAACAGTATACGAGCAGCGGGGGGTTTGTTTTGCGCTAACCTGTAAAGGTTTCAGTGACCTGCTTAGCTTAGACCCAGATATATTGGCATTGCAGAAGTCAAGGTAATGGTAGTAATTAGATGCATGACAAACATTGCGTAAGGGAAGCTGAACAGTATTCCAGAAGCGGCCTCCTAGTCTTCTGATGATTTTCAATTCTATAATAAGCGCTTCTATCTATTGCGTCCTTGTGTTATGTGTGATCTGAGATTTAATTCCTTTTGTCTAGAGTAACTCCAAGCTGGGGATATGTTCACTTCGTGTATTAATAAAAGAATACTTGAATATCTACATCTATCTTGATGACAGGCCCTTGGATGTGCAAAATTCATTGGTTACGAGATACAAATAATGCGCTTCATGGTCTTGCTTAAAAATTAATTTGCATATTGTTGGTTTTTACACCAGGTGGACAGTAAACCGTCTGCCCCATAGTTTATCTTGGGCAAGTGGTATCCTGCCAACATAAAAGGAATTTGAGATTTTGTCACAGGAAATCAAAATTATGCACTAGTAGAATATCATAATGGAATTTGAAAATTCCATGTATAAAAGGAGCAAAGGCAATGGCAGTGGGGGCTGTTACTATCCGTCCAACTGGCCAGAATGAACAAATATAGTAACATAGATAAATAAACCAATGCTAGATCTAAAGAACAGTGATGGTCCATCTAGTCCACGCACCCCAGGTAAGAATACACAGAGTAGGTGCACACTGCTCGCTCCATGCAGGCCACCCCTCCCCTTTAATGTGTGAGAAATTAGTTAAGTTTATTTGGATTGTTAATTATCCTGATCGGATGGTAAAGGGATTCCACTGGTGTCGACGGTCCCATGCCGTTTTTTTGTAAATTCTGTCACTGTATTCTGCCCCACCACTTCCAAAGGGATGGCATTCCAAGCATCCCCATCACCCTTTCAGTTGAAAAAGTATTTCCTAGTACATTGCCTTTCAATAAATAACCCCCTTGCAGCTTCATGTTATGACCCTCTAGTGTTTCACAGCGTCCCCCGTCCCTTTGGAAGAGGTTTTGGTTTGTTTTCATTTAGTCTCTGTAAGTATTTTAAAGGTCTGAATCATATCTCCCCTGTCACCTCCTCTCCTCCATGTGTGTACATATTTAGGCCTTCAAGTCCTGCTCTCCATAAGGCTCTCACACTGACGCAGACTCCACTCATTTTGGTCGCCCTTCCTCTGAACAGTTTCCAGTCTTTTTATAGTTCTTTGGACACAGAATAATGGTTCTCCAGAAGCCTCCGAACACAGTACTATCATCCAGTGAGGCCATCACCAGTGACTTATACAGTGGCCATTAGTACCACCTCTTCTCTTTTCTGCGTGGCTAATTCCTCTTCTGTATGCAACCCAGACATCTTTCTGGCTTTTTGCCACATGCCCCTTGTTCACATTGTTTTTTGCCACCATCGAGATACCGCAGAAATAATCTCACCTGGGTCCTTATCCGGGTCACCATACACACCCAACCTCTCGCCTCCTATTGCATAACATGTCCCCCCTGGATTTCTGCTTCCCAAGTGTCATGGCACTTGCGCACTTCTTCACATTACATCTATACTGCCAAGCATTAGAACCATTCCTGTCCAGCCTTTGTAGATCCTTATCCTCATGTTATACACTCCCCTCCAGGGGAGTCCCCACTCCCTGTTTGGCAAATTTTCAATGTCATCTGCTAAAAAGGTACAAGACTTCTTTCCATGCAGGCCTTTAGCCAAATCCCACTCCCAAATACATTGAACCAGTGCCGGGCCCATGAGCCCGAACCCTGTGACACCACCGCTTATCACCCTCTTACTGTTCATCTGAGTTGAGCTCCATTTACCATCACCTTCTGGTTGTCTGTCAGTCCAACCAGATTTCTGATTCCTGCACCCCGGCTTGGGAACCCATCCCCAAACTACTGAGTTTTTTGTCGCCACACTTCCACTCTTTAGCCATCTTTTCCTCTGCCTGTGATTTTGCTTTCCTTATTTCTCTTTTTGTCTACTTCTTTGTATTTGTGATCCCCGTTTAGTATTTCTTACCTCGGTATTCACTCCTGTTTGCAAGTCTTTTGAACTTTTTGTGAAAGCTGTGGTCTTTTGCCTTTACTTTGTGCAGCCACTTCCTTTGAATAACCACATTGTTTTCCTTCTCTCTGTTGTTTTTATTACTCTTTCTTCCTACATATTTCTCTTGGTGCCCCTTTTATTGCCACCTTTACTTTAGCCCACTGGCAATGCCCCTCTGCTCCCTATCCCCATCCCACCCTGCCAACATCCTCCTTCAGGTACTGTGGGGGCCATTTTTTACTGAAGTCAGTGTGTTTATATTGAAGTTTAGGACTGTGAGCTTGCTATGAAAGTAATGCACACTTGGGTTTTGATCGTCAACCCACAACCTTGTGATCGAATTCGCTGCTTTTCACAGGGGCACCGCACCCATACATTCGACCGCGCGCTAAATTCGCACCGTTGGTGTGCACTAAATCCTAGCATTTGAGCCTTCCCGCTGGTTGGTTCCCACGCCATTTGTTTAAATGAATGCATCTTGGGAAGCATCCGACAATTGTTTTGCTTCTTGCCAAATTCCGCAGACAGAGTACTCCACATCCACCATCATGTAGACTAAAGTCCACCCAATATGATCACTTCCCCCTTAGCCTGCGGCCTACACTCCTTCGCATATATTTATAATCATGTATCTATTTCTTATGATTTGAGTCTGAGCGTCATGTAGACTACAGCAAGCTATCAATGACAGTGCCATACTCCTCTTTCCAGCACAATCCAGAGCGCTTCCTTTCTAATTTCTCCCCATGCCTCCTGCCATGCAGTAGCTTTAATATTGCTTTTTTATTACACATTCAAGGCTCCCTCACTCCTCCATCCTTGTTTCCTTCCCTCTTTCCTCTATCTCTTCTGAATAGATTATTGCCATCGTATGGCTATATCCCATTCATGTGATTACATTACACCCTGTTTTCTGTCATGGCCACATATGTCCAAGTCCCATTTCCACCATTAGAGCCTTCCAGGTCCTGGAACTTTGTTGGCTAAGCTTCAAGCATTTGTGCTTATTGCCTAGCCGCATTTAACAATGGCTTGCATGGATTTATGCATAGAAGACATTTTTGTTCTGACTCACTTCTTTCCAACAAACTCTTATCCCCCTCTAGTACCCATTGTGGATGTGGTGGTTTTTAACGTAGCTTGTCTTCTGACTGATTTGTTCCTGCATTTTGCTGGGATTGAGCTTCCGTGATCTAGTTCCTCTCCCCCGTCACTCCCCTTTTGTCTATTTTATATGCATATCCACATACTGCCTGAATTTTTTTCACTTAACATAGGATTTCTTTTCCCACCCTGGGACAGAAATATGTAGTCCATCAGCACAGTATAGCTTCCCTCCGTTGGTCCATCCTTTTTCCCCAGATACACCCCGTCCGCCAATAAAACTGAATCCTTCGCGTTCGCACCAGGTCTGGAGCCATGTATTAAAGCGGGGTATGCAAAATGCAGCCTTCTTGCCCCCCTTACCATGAACCGTAGAACTTATGAGAAGCCTACAGTGGTTACCAATTGGCTTGAGTTTTCTCTCTCCAGGGTCCGGAAGTTCACCTTTGAACTGCAGAGGCCCCTGGTTTCTAGCCAGGTTGTTTGTACCCCGGTGGATTACAACATCAATCTCAATTACTGGAGTTTGCAGGTCTCAACGTTCTGCACTAAGTACATCAACACTTTCTGGGTTTTGATTCCAATGCCGGCTGAAAGAGCCTGGGAGGCACTTTGAGCTATCTTCTCCAATCCTTTGAACTGTGTTATCCAAGAGGGTGGCTTGTCCGTGCCCGCTGATGATGGAATCTCCAAAGAAGCTACGGTAGGTTTTTCGTTGTATTGTGCGAGATTTTCCTTTCATAGTTGGTGGCCTTTTAGCAGGCCATTTGGGGGCATCGATGACGATAAGTTCAACTCTAATTTTTAGCTCTAAGGGCCCTTCCAGTCTTTTCATGCAATTTTTGATGATCCCACTCATTAACCAAAGCAAAGAAGGCATATATGCAGGGATATCTCTTGATGTATAGTATTTGAGCTCTCTGCTGTCAATAACAGGTTTATAGCGATTCTCAACCCCGAGCCCACTGTGGATCCATTTGTTACTGGGCTCTGTTGAATCGCTTTCTGGATGGAGCGTTGGGTGGACTGAATCGTTCCTCGTTTGTATCCTAACAGAGTTGCGTTTTTTCATTTCGCCTATTTTTTCTTCTCCTATTTCTTCCCCTTAGTAGAAGTCAATGTATATTATTCATGGCAAGCTTTTTCCTGCTGTTCCCTCCCTTTAGATAGTAGAAGTCAATTCTTTATGCATCGGTCAGCTGACTTGCTGAGGGCCACCACTAGGACCCCTAGCTCCTATATCCTTTGTTCAGTCAAATGATTCCATCTCAGCAATGAAAGCCTACCATCAGCTATTCGTGGCCACGCACATAATACACGACAGGCTGTTATTAGCAGGCTCCTTGAAGAAGTACACGAAAGGGTGGTGCTGTCAAAACCAAATTAAAAGCGATAGATGCGCACGGTAATGTTGACCCCCTAGATAGCCCTTGCGTGTCCGCAGCCCGGGGGTGAGTGGGAGTGAGGGGTAGGTGGTAAGGAACCTGCTGCGGTGTCCGCCTGGCCAGTACGCCTTACCTGTGACAGGTGAGGCACACTCGAGAATATTCTGATTCATAACGGGAGCTACACAATAGGGACTGCTAGGCCAGTCCAGACATAGTCCCCAACACACAGTAATGTATAACACAAACAGTGTAAATTCTATCTTTAGCAACAGAGACAAAATATAGACAGACTTGAAAGCTTAGCTGTGATGCCAGGCTCTGGAAGCCTGTGAAGCCCGTGGAATCAGGAACCAGGTACGTGTGGCCAGTGCTGCTAAGAATAATCTACTTAGGCCACCTCCCTGGAAGCAGGCGTGCAACAATAATGATTATTCAGAAAAATTCAACACACTGTGAAAGCACGAAAATAGTCATAAGCAGAAAATTCCAACACATGGAACAGAAATGTCCAAACGTCTGAACTTTTTCTTTCTCTGTGTATCTCGTCCGACTGTGCAAAGGTCCCTGGTCCCTTTAACTGATACCTTTGCTTCTCACGTCACCATGGCCAAACAAAGGTACAAGACACCCAGTGTCCCTTTGCATTGTAAGTTACTTTCTATTCCAAGTAGCGGTTATTCATAACCACTAGTGCCCGCCTGGGCCAGTAGCCAGCTTACCTGCAGTGGGCACCATGCATCAGATGATCGATTATCTTAAGGGAATGTAGGCAGTCACAGAATACTTGCTCCAAAAATCGTAAAACTGGTACAGTAAACCAACAGTTATATTCTATATTAGCACCAGGCAAAAGAGATAGAAAGCTAAAGGATCGGTGAAATGCTCAAAGAAATTCAAGGAAGCTAACAAAAGTTACAGCACAGTAAAGATGATGGGTTGATTTTCAATTACCCCAGTATGTTGACCTTGGGTCCCCTGTGTCACCGGTGGCAGTAACAGTCTAGGGAGGATAAAGCTGCTTGTCTTCGATAGCTGAAATAAATGACAGCTTCTTGGCAGCAGGAGCTGAGTTTACTGAATCAGTTTTCGGGCCAGAGGGAAAGCCATTTTGGAACCTAATCCTTATTCGGAACAAAAAACTTCATGGTGCTTCATGCAATAAGGGTGTTGGTGGGGCCACTTGGCAAGAGTGAACTCATAGCATGATCATCATTTTGAATTTATAAATGGTGAGTAGAGCAGCGGTAAGGAAATCCACAGTTACCTACCTTCACCTGTATTTAAAGTTTCTCAAAAATGGGTGCAGACCTTTTGACTAAAAGGAGAGAAAAATAAGTCTTAAGCTACAATAAACTACAAGGAGCACTTGTGAATAAAAATTAACCACATACATCCAAAGCTTGGGGTGTGGTGTTTAAAAATACTTAACGAACAATCTTGGGAGCAGGTAAGTCCCGACCACGCTGGATGTTCCACACACCCTAAAGAAAACGATAGTAACGTCCAAAAAAAATGCCCACGCATGGGCTCATTTAACATGAGGTCGGCGGCGAGCAATAAATAACAAAAAAAACAAAATGTAGAATCTAGTGCCGTTATGCTCGTTGCCTAAAAATCATCTTTTTCAGGACATGGCACAACAGAGCCAAAATGATGACAACTGTGAAACGCACCAAGCACGTGGCAGTGTTAGAATTACAAACATTCACTAGTGCCAGCGGCAAAGAGATCCAATTTTGAGAACAAGCTTGCCGTGGAACCAAAAACATATAAGTAAGACTTTTTTTCAAGTACATTCATCGCAAAAAACCTGTGCTGAGAGTGTCCTTTTGGGCCAATTATGATAGAGGGTTCAAAGGGGCCTAAGAGGGGACACCAGCGCCATACCTAGAGAGACTGAATGATCCTATTTCGTTCTGTCTTGCAATCGATCTGATTACTACGAGCGAAGACAATGTACAGGAAATGGACTTAACCCATGACTGGAAGTATGCGTTATTTCAAAGGTTGATACGTGTGCGGAAAGAATTGAAATGAAATGAATTGATATACCAAGGACACGTGCTATCGTGCAACTATTTGATACACTGATCAGAAAGCCGCAAATCACCTTGGACCATGATGGTAAAGACATCCAAGGTTTTTGTACGAGATTTACATAGGCCAGATTGCAAAGACCTGGTAGTAGTAATCTGGGAACTATCATTACAACCATCTATAATACCTGAAAGATTGTTAGGATGGGCCAATTAAGGCCCCAATTTTTAAAAAGTGTTCTCCGGGGTGATCTGGGAAACTACAAACCAGTGAGCCTGAGGGTTCAGTTACCATGCCTGTCCTGGAAAAAATTTTGTAAACCATCATAAAAGAACCAAATTACTGAACATGTAGATATTTCATGGTTTAATTTGAGACTAGCCAACGTTGCTTTAGCTCAAGGAAGAATCTTGTACTTACTACTCTGTTTATATTTTTTTTGCAAGCAGTGGTGGAAATAGACAGGTAGACAAAGGGTGAGTCCAGTTTAATACACCTATATCTTGGACAACCGCTACAGAAGCCCTTTGCACAAAGTGCCCCTCATCATAGACTTTTCGCAAAGACCACAGTCATCGATAGGAGGCAGCATACTCTGTGCGATCAGGAACTGGTTAGAAAGATAGTAGAACAGAGGGTAAGGGCTAAATGGCCCATTTTTCCAATGGAGAAAGGTGCAATAGTGGGGAGTAACCCAGGGCTCTGTGCCTGGGTCCGCTACTTTTTAAACACATTCATGAATGACACCATGGAAATCGGAATTAACGATTGTGAGGTTCTCAAATTTGCAGATGAAACACAGAACGATTAGATAAGTATTTTTGTAAACCCATGAGGAATTGGTGGAACAATTTGCAAAGAGGATCTTGATAAATTGGAAGACTGTGAAATCAAATGGCAGGATGAAATTTAATGTGGACAAGTGCAAAGTTTTTTGTGCCAAGGAAAGACACAATCCAAACTATGGTTACACGATGCAAGGGTTCCACATTAGGAACCACCACCCAGGAAAAAAGATTTAGGCATCATTGTTGGATACCATGTTGAAAAACCCTCCCGCCCATCTGTGCAGCGGCAGCCAAGAGCGCAACTAGAAATGCGAGGTATCATAAGGAAAGGAATGGAAAAATAACCAAAGGATTGTATAATGCCTCTGGAATTTTTCCATGGTGTTTGACCTGCACCCTTTGACTATTGTGTGCATTTCTGGTCACCGTATCTTAAAAAGGCTATAGTGTTCTTAGAAAAGGTACAGAGAAGAGCCACCAAAATGGTTAAGAGGATGGAAGGATACCCCTAAGAAGAGAGGCTAAAAAGGTTAAGGCTGTTCAAACTGGAAAAGAGACGGCTGAGGAGAGATTAATAGAGGTCTATAAATTAATGAATGGAATGGAAAGGGTAAAACGTAGATCAATTGTTTGTCTTCAGAATATAGAAAGACTAGGGGACATGGCAATGAAGTACAGGGTAAACTATTTAAGACTAATAAGATAAATATTTTTTCACTCAATGTGTAATCTAACTCTGGAATTTGTTACCGGAGGATGTAGTAAAAGCTGTTAGTGTAGCTGGGTTTAAAAAAGGTTTGGACAAGTTCCTGGAGGAAAGGTCCATAAACCATTATTAAAAGGGACCCGGAGTATCCCTGCTTGACCTAATACAAGCATTGTGGAACCTGTGTCTTTTGGGGAGACTGCTAGGTACTTATGACCTAGGTTGGCAACTGTTGGAAACAGGATTCTGAGCTTGATGGACCTTAGTCTGACCCTGTATGGCATATCTTACGTTCTTATATTAAATACGCATTATGCCACAAATCCTTGAAGGCCTGATTCTGTCCCAGACATCCATCCCCTCTGTACATATGGTCTGAACAGGATATACAGAGGGGATCGCAATTCTGATCCTGTGGGGTACGTCTAGCCCTGCGGGATCAAAATCGCAAAGAGTCCTGCACGTGCAGGCTGGGAATGCGATTCAGTCCGGCCTGCAAATGCAGGACTATCCCCAGCTAACTCTGTCAAAGCTCCTCTATAGAGCCGCGGCGCCATGGCATCATGTCACCATGGTACCATGGCTCTATTGAAGGGCTGCGATGCCGGCCACTGGAGAACAAATGCTTATTTCCTGCAGCTGTACCACTTATCTCGCCTCCTAAAGCCAGGGTCAGGCTGCAGGGAATGTCTTCCGGCCCCCCTGCCCCATCCGCGCACCGGCATTTCAATAAAATCACGTCCAGGAAAGTTATTCCACCTCATGGGTGTAATAACTTCCCCAACCATGTTGCCAGTCCTGGACATACAGGTCGATATTAGGCTCGTCCCTGTACGTCCAGGGCTGGTGCCTGCCCAGACTCCGCCCCCGAGCAGCCCCTTCCCCGCCCCATCTAACTTCCCCACACAACCAGCGGGGAAGTTAGTCACAGACGGATGAAGGCACGAATAACGGGGATGGATGTCCCATTGGGCCGTCCATCCCTGCTATTCGTGGCACAGAATAGCCCCCTGAGTGAACACTAAGAACATAAGATATGCCATACTGGGTCAGACCAAGGTCCATCAAGCCCACTATCCTGTTTTCAGTAGTGGCCAATCTAGGTCACCAGTACTTAGCAGTTTCCCCAGAAGAAAGATACACATGTTAGTAATTTGGGTGACATGAACTTTATATTTTATTTTTCCAACATGAAAGGACAATTAGAGAAATATTCAAGAATATTAATTAAGAAAAAAGTTGTTGTTGCATAAGTCTTCACACCCTTTCTCATTTTCCTAAGATCACTGTAAAAGAACTACTGAGTCCTCTAATGAAAATGTTGACTATTAATGATTTTAGGATTACTCCACAAACGTGTCATGTGGAAGTAACCACTACAAAGAAACTCCTTAGGGGATAGTGCAGACAAGTGGCAACCGTTTTGTGGACTGTTGAAACTAAGTTGGAACTTTTTGCTCTCAATGTTAAGCAATAGGTACAGAATAAAACAAGTGTCTAGCTGACCTGTATATAGTTTGATTGTATTACAGTTTAAGTGTTTCCTGTAACCACGTTTGTGGAATTCAATTCAGTGTAAACCGCCTCTGATCGATGGAAAGGTCGGTATATAAGAAATGTTTACATAAGAACCAACACTGCACCTCAACACTGTTTACCGCATCCCAATAGTTAGAGTTTGATGATGGATGTTTGCAGCATCAGGGATAATTAGAGAAGGCTTGTGAGATACTGAGGTAAAGCGTATGGTTCACAGTACAGGCAGATCCAGGATTGGGCCCACTTGTTTTATGTACCCCGCTTTGATATATTGATATGGCGGTATAATAAACACAGTGGAATACATAACTCATCTTCCAGTCTACTTGTGACTTGGGCAAGATTCCTCTAAATAGTAGGACAGTAATCCTACGCAGACAACAAACGCAACAATGTCGGATGTCTCTTAAAGAAGACAGTGAATGTCCCTCAAGTTACCCAAGTCCAAGCCCATAACATAATACAATAGAAAATCTGTGGCAATAATTAAAGATTAGAGTTCACTTATGATCCTTAGACAGCTTGATAGAGCTTGAAGTGTATTCTCACAAGAAGAATGATCAAACACTGTACCATCTCACTGTAAAACACATGGTATGCATTTATCCTAAATGACTCATGTTCTTGCTGCAAAGGTGGCTTCTATTTATTTTTTTTAATTCATTTATTTCGTTATTTAGCTTCTGTCCCCCTGTTCCAATGGTAGCTCAAGGTGAGTTATAGTCAGCTATGTAGGTAGTTCCTTTTCCTCAGAGGGCTTACATCTAAGTTTGTACCTGAGGCAATGGAGGGTTTCAACGACTTGCCCAAGGTCACAAGGAGCGCCAGTGGGAATCAAACCCAGGTCTCTTTGGTACTTGGCTGTGAGATCTTTCAGTAGATAAGTATAACACTTATGATGTCTAGGAATGCAGAGCAGAGATGGGCATCCATTTTTTCCAAGAAAGGTCAACGGGTCTGTTCAGTAGTAGACTGGCTAATTCTACGGAAGAGGGCGTTAAACTAGATTCGTTGGGGATGGGTTGAAGAAAGCCCCCAGGGTAGGTGAAAGGCCCCCAGGTAGTTAATACATTAAATACCTTTATGGAAATGGGTAACATATGGAAATCAGTGTTAATATCCATGCCCTTAGCATGGGAAATCAAGATCCCTGATTTTGAAGCTTTGGTGGGAGTGGCTGTATTGAATTTAGTGGCAGTTACAGAAACATGGTTCCACCAGAAAACCATAATTTGGGCATTTAACTCTATCCTGGCTACACTTTGTCAGAAACGCCAGGGTAGTAAGAATGGGAGTCAGGAGTGGCACTCTATGTAAAACCTACTATTAACGCGTTTGGAATTACAGAGCTTAAAATGAGATAGGAGGCATTGTGGGTTAAACTAGAAAGAGGTAAAGAGACATCTATTTGCATTGGTGTGATATACAGACCTCCCTCACAAGAGGAAGAGGTGGACAGAGAGTTAATTGAAGATATATCGAAGCAATTGCTAGGAAAGGGGAAGTGCTACCTGATAGGAGATTTCAATATGCCAGATGTTGATTGGCACCTTCCTGTTGCAGTATCATCTAGAAGGTAAGGAGATTCCTTTGATTCTCTACAGGTAGAACTATTCATGCAATTGGTACCAGAACCCACATGTGAAGGGGCCATACTGGACGTGGTGCTTACCCCCGGTGAACAGTGTTTCTCGATGTTTGTAGTGGGAGATCATTTTTCATCCAGGGTGATCACCATATGGTGTGGTTCAGTATTAGGACTATGTCTGTTAGAATCCATCCAAAGGGGAGGATCCCTTAGACTTTAGGAAGACTAACTTTGTCAAGCTTGGCCAATACCTCCGGGAGTCATTAGTGGGATGGGAACAGCTGTGGGATGAAGAAAAACAGTGGGCAAAACTGAAAGGGGAGATTTTAAGGGCAACCAAGCTTTTTGTTAAAACGTGTAAATAAAGGTAAGAGGCAAGGAGACCGCTATGGCTTTCGAAAGAATTAGCTGCAAAAAGTGAAGAAAAAGAGGGAGGCCTTCATGACATAGAAGATATCACAGAGATAGTAAGACAGGCATCTATATTTGGAAAAACGTAGAGAAGCTATCAAAGTAGTCAGAAGGCAATGATTCAAAAGGAGTAGACAGCCGAATTCAAATAAAATGGTTGGATAAGTCCATTTTTCAGATATTTTAGTGAGAAGAGGAAGGGCAAAAGTGGTATTGTCAGACTCATGTGCAGGGGAGGAATAATATGTAGAAGCATATAAGGCTAAAGCAGAATTGCCTTAACAAAGATTTCTGTTCTGTGTTCACAGATGAAAAACCAGGAGCAGGCCCTCAGAAAACCCCCACAAACAGGAACAGAATTGCGGGACATCTTGAACACGACTTTGTCAGCAGACTGGGTTTGTGCTAACTAGCTCCACTTAACGTTAAAACCAAGCGATGGGACTCATATGGGAATACACCCAATACTAAGGGAACTTGGTGACGTTCTAGCAGTCTCCACTGACTGACCTTTTCAATGCCTCGTTGGTGTTGGGAGTTGATTCCCAAGGACTGGAGAGAGGCTCATGTGGTTCCTTTACACCAAGCGTAAGTAAGGATGTGGTTGAAAACTACAGGCCGGGTTAGTTTAACTTCGGTGATGAGTAAATTATTGGAACCACTGCTGAAAGCAGAAAATAGTGAGGTTTCTGGAGTCAAGCTATGACCGATCCGAAGCAGCATGCATTCACCCATATGGCACGTCTTGTCAGACAAATCTGATCGATTTCTTTGACCTGGGTGACCAGGGAGTTTGGACCGAGGGCGATCCCTATATGTGGTGGGTCAATTTTAGATTTCAGTAAAGTCTTTGACACGGTTCCTCACATCGACTTATAAACAAACTGAGCACCCTAAGAGATGGACCCTAAAGTTACTGCTTGAGTTAGAAATTGGTTAGTGGGAGATGACCAAAGAGTACAGGTAAATGGAGGTCTCTCTTAGGAGAAGGATATTTCCAGTTGTTTGCCCCAGGGAGCTGTCCAGCAGCCGATTCTTTTTAACATCTTTGAGAGTGATATCGCAAAAGGGCTGTCTTAAGGTTTGCCTCTTTGCGGAGGATACCAAAATCTGCAACAGAGTAGACACCCAGGAAGGTGTAGATAACATGAGGAGGGCTCTAGCTAAGCTTTTTAAGAATGGTCTATATTTGGCAGCTTTTTATTTAATGTTAAAAAATGTAAGGTCATGCAGTTGGGGCTGCAGCAATCCAATGAGCATTATAGTATGGGGGTGAAGTACTTTGGTCCACTACAGAAGAGCGGAGACCTAGGCGTGGTTGTGTCTGATGGTCTTAAAGTATCTAAACAGGTCCAAAAAGCGACGTCAACAGCTAGAAGGATGCTTGGGTGGCTACGGAGAGGAATGGCTAGCAGAAAAAAGGCGGTGATAATTCCTCTGTATAAGTCTTTGATGCGCCCATCAGTTGGAGTATAGTGTGCACTTCTGGCGACCGCACCTTCAAGCACAGTATGTGACCAGGATGGATTTGGTGCAGAGGGTGGCTACTAAAATGATTCTGGTCCTTCATTATACCAGCCTAAAAGGCGGGATAGAGGTGCTATGATTGAGATGTTTAACCTACCTCTGTGGCAATAAATGTTCAGGGAGAGAGCCCCTTTCAATTGAAAGCAATTTCTGCTCACTAGGGGACATGGGATGAGAGTGAAAGGGAGATAGATTCAGGAGTGATTATCCTGAAATATTTCTTTACGGAAAGAGTAGTGGATCCGTGGACTAGTCTCTCAGGGGAAGTGGTAGAGATGAGGACCGTAACTGAATTCAAAAAAGCAGGGCCAAACACAGAGGATCGCTAAAGGTACAAAGGAGACTGTTGTTTGTAGTTTGATATGGAAGGACATACGAGAGAGGCCATGTTGTCTTTTCCTGTCGTCCTCTTTCTAGTTTTCTAATTACACAGCTCATTCTATCAATGGAATATGCATCATATGAAGCAAGGC
>JAWIIG010000187.1:0-43266 GCA_033557465.1 Ichthyophis bannanicus
CCCCACTTTCTAATTCCAAAGAAAATGGGGGGATGCAGGGCCCAGTCTGAACCTCAGGGAACTAAAAAAGCATCTTACGGGAGAAGTTTCAAAGATGGTATCCCTGGAGACCCTTCTTCCCTATCTCCAGGAGTCAGGGACGGGCTTGGTTCTCTAGATCTAAAGGAAGCCATACACTCATATTCTTATCAAGTACAGAGCACAGAAAAATTCCTGCGCTCATGTTTCAGAGAAAAACACTATCAAATACACGAGTCCTGCCTTTCGGCCTTGCCTGGCCCCCCAGAGTCTTCACAAAATGCATGGCGGTTATTAGCCGCATTTCTAAAGACTCTAGGGATATTTGTCTTCCCTTAATTAGACGATTGGCTCATTAAGATGCAAGTTACCTCTCAGGAGGCCAGGTTCGGTCCCTCTCACACCACCATGGCAAAGGTACAATATTGGAGATTTGTCCATAAATTTCCCCAAAAATCCCAAACTCCAGTCTCCTCTCAAACCTCTAGAGTTCATAGGAGCCCTCCTTGAAATACTCAGCAGTTCAAGGGCAATTTCTGCGCAGCTCCACTGTACTCGCCTCAATCAGTTGGTATTCTCAGGCACGCCTCATGAACTATCATACAACTCGAGATATGCTTACAACTTCTGTGTCATATGGCATCGATGGTGCATGAAATTCCATATGCCCCATCTACACATTGCGCATAGGACCAATAGGACATTTGCCATCCCAGTGGTCTCAAGGCATCATGTCCAACTGCCCATAATGTTCGAGGCCATGGCTACCTCGATGGAAAATCTATGATCGTAGCTATTGATGAGATCTGCCAAAGCAGGGCCAACTTTGGATCTTCAGACTATACTTTGCTGCCCACTACTGCACTAGATGAGGACTCCCGCCGGGATGACCGGTTTGGCCAGGCTTGTTCTCCAGAATATCTTTTCAGGACTAGAGCAACTCCTGCCCTCCGTCCTGAGTTTCAAATTCCAGACTTCCAGCAAGATTCATGAACCGCTTTAGGCATACCTGTGAAAAACCACAGGCCGATTCTGAGGTCATCTTTCTAGCTAGGGAGTACCATATGGTGAAGGGACTACAGTCCTGCTTGTAACTGGAGATAGCATTAGTAACTCACCTGTAACAGGTGATCTCCGGGATCACCAGGAATTTAGTCTCTACAACCAACTCTCCTACCTAGGAGTTGTAGGTTTTCTCTTTTTTTTAATCTTCTCTCCTTTTATCTCAGCTACAAACTCAACTGAGGAGGGAAAGTGGGAAAGGCAGGAAGGCAGTTACACAGGCGCAGTGGGATGCTTCCAAAAACTTTCCTATTGGACGCTGGGGAGCGTTCCCACGTGGGCTGCGTCGGTACTGACATCACCCATATGTGAAGACTAAATTCCTCCTGTTCCATGAGATGACCTGTTACAGATGAGTAACTACGCTTTCCCTGCTAATGAGTTCCCTGCTCATTCAGATAGCTGCATTTACACCCTATCCCTCACAGACATGGCTACAGCATGGTGTCCATGTTTGGGTTTGTATATTCTGATTTGAATATCCTACACCCTTGTACTTTGCCCCATTGCTCTGAGCTATGCCTACAGTTGTGTCTGTTTCTCTGATCAGCCATCTCTGTGACCACTTACTAAATCCAATATATCTGCAAGGGTTTGGTAGCTTATTGCTACCGATAACATTACTTTGGTAGCAAGCAATAGCAGGATTCTTATTGCAAGTGCCTTTGCAGTGCACATCGCTCTGGTCAGATGTTCTCAATACTACTGATGTGTCTAATGCATCCTTACATCCAACATAAAAGCCAGAAGCCCAGTCAACATAAGTGAATATGATCCTTCCCCCCGCTACAGATAGAATGAATCCTTTGCTTTTGGTCTTTACTGAGGAATTTGTAGGGAATGTTACCCATGACTGAAAATGGTATTTTAAAGGAGATGCTGCGGAAGAATTGAAAGAAATATTGATACATCAGGAAGATGTATTAGAACTATTTGAGAAACTGAAGAGTAGCAAATCACCTGGATCGGATGATATATATCCAAGGGTGTTGAAAGAACTCAAAATATGAGATTGCAGACCTACTATTAGTAATCTCTGACCCAATCATTAAAATCATCTGTAATACCTGAAGACTGGAGGATGGCCAATGTAACACCATTTTTTAAAAAGAGTTCCAGTGGTGATCTGGGAAACTACAGACCTGTGAGCCTGATGTCAGTACTGGGAAAAATGATGGAAACCATCATAAAGAACAAAATTACTGAACATGTAGATAGCCATGGCTTAATGGGAGACAGCCAACATGGCTTTAGCCAAGGAAGGTCTTGTTTATAATACTGCTGTTATGTTTTTTTTTGAAGGTGGTGAATAAACAGGTAGACAAAGGTGAGTCAGTTGATATAGTGTATCTGGACTTTCAGAAAGCCTTTGACAAGGTCCCTCATGAGAGAGACTCTTGGCAGTATTAAAAAGTCATGTGATAGGAGGCAGTGATACTATTGTTGGATCAGGAACAGGTTAAAAGATATTGGAAATGCTGCTGAAAGAGAAAAATAGTGAAGTTTCTGGAGTCCAGCGGATTACAGGATCCGAGGGAAGCATGGATTCACCAGAGGAAGGTCTTGTCAGACAAATCTGATGATTTCTTTGACTGGGTGAGCAGAGGAGTTGGACTGAGGGAGAGCCCTAGATGTGGTGTATTTAGATTTTAGTAAAGCCTGTGACACTGTTCCTCACAGGCGACTTATGAACAAACTGAACTCCCTAGGGATGGACCCTAAAGTTACTGCTTGGGTTAGAGATTGGTTGGGTGGGAGGCGACAAAGAGTACAAGTAAATGGAGCTTCACTTAGGAGAAGGATGTTACCAATGGTGTGCCCCAGGGATCTGTCCTTGGTCCGATTCTTTTTAACATCTTTGTTAGTGATATAGCAGAAGGGCTGTCCGGTAAGGTTTGCCTCTTTGCGGATGATACCAAAATCTGCAATAGAGTAGACACCCAGGAAGGTGTATATAACATGAGGAGGGATCTAGCTAAGCTTGAAGACATGGTCTATAATCTGGCAGCTGGGATTTAATGTAAAAAAATGTGAGGTCAGGCATTTGGGCTGCAGCAATCCAAGGGAGCAATATAGTATAGGGGGTTAAGTACTTTTGTTCTACTAAAGAAGAGCGGGACCTAGGCGTGGTTGTGTCTGATGATCTTAAACTAGCTAAAACAGGTAGAAAAGGCAGCGGCAAAAAGCTAGAAGGATGGTTGGGTGCATACGGAGAGGAATGGCTAGCAGAAAAAAGGATGTGATAATGCTATACTCCAAATGAGGTGCGACCTCATTTGGAGTATAGTGTGCCAATTCTGGAGGACCGCACCTTCAAAAGGATGTGAACAGGATGGAGTCGGGTGCAGAGGGTGGCTACTAAAATGATTAGTGGTTCTTCATTATAAAGCATATGAGGACAGACTTAAGGATCTAATATGTACACCTTAGAGGAAAGGCGGGATAGAGGTGATATGATTGAGATGTTTTAAATACCTCCATGGCATAAATGTTCAGGGAGAGAGCCTCTTTCAATTGAAAGCAAGTTCTGCTACGAGGGCACATGGGATGAGGGTGAAGGGAGATAGATTCAGGAGTGAATGTGGAAATATTTCTTACGGAAAGAGTAGTGGATCCGTGAAATAGTCTCCCAGTGGAGGTGGTAGAGATGAGGACAGTAACTGAATTCAAAAAAGCATGGGACAAACACAGAGGATCTCTAAAGGTAAAAAGGGGACTATGTAGTTGTTGATATGGAAGGACAGACTAGATAGGCCATGTGGTCTGTCATGAGGCTGGTACTAATAAAGATACAGGGTTGAAAAGAAACTCGGTTTTTCACAGAGCTCTAGGTGTGCAATTACATCAAAGCACAGCTAGAGGGGGCAAGAGTGATTCTACAGAGTCTGAGGCTAGGAGAGCTAACCAGTTGCACCTGGAAATGAGCCCGGGAGATTCAAAGGGAAGATCTCTTTATAAACGGAAGCTTAATGCTAGCACAGCAGACAAGGAAGCAGAAGGAGAAGAAGCAGCAGGAAGAACAGCAGAAGGAGAAGGAACAAGGATTACGGCTGAAAGAAGGAAGGAGAGACCCGAAGGAACGAATCCTCCTTGAGCAAGCCCAAAAGGACAGAATTCACAGAGGTAGAGTTCAGAGGGGCCAAGCTACGAGAGCAGCTGTTCAGAGGGAGTCTGCTAAGGAAAGCAGTCAGGCTGGAGGGTATGCCACTCCCTGCTTAAGCAACGTTCCTGAGTCCAAAGCTGAAAGACATATACAGAGAAGCCAGGCTTGGAGGAAAGCCTGCAGGCATTGGAGTATGCTGAACAAGCTTTACCAGGTACCCAAAGGGAAGGAGTTTCTAACAGAGCTACTGTGTCACTGAAGCATAGAGCTGGAGAATCCACACCAGGTTTTACTAAGCTTTCAGGAAGTCCAGCACTGCCCAGGAGCTAACCGACAGAATACCTGTTGTCACAGAGACGTGCATGAGAGAGAAGGCTCCAGAGCTTCAAGCTACAGAAACTCAAGGTATGAAAGTTTTAATCTCCAGGAATAAGCAGGAATGAGTCTTCACATATGGGTACGTCGGTACCCGACGGAGTCTGCGCGGGAACGCTTCCCAGCGTCCAATCAAAGAGCTTTTGGAAGCATCCCACCACGCCTGCGTGCTGCCTTCCCGCCTTTCCCAACTGCCTCTCCTCAGTTTTCGTTTTTCCGCGGAGCCGGCAGAACATCGTCCTGTCACCGCTGTAAATTCTTGTTTATTTCTTTATTTTTCTTGTGGTCGCGGCTGTCTCCCGACGCCACCGGTACCACCGGTGTTTTCTTTCTTTTCTTGTAAAATCTTCCTTCTTCAGGGAATATTTTCTTCATAGTGTCTCACAGTTTTTATAAGCCTTAACGGCCTCTTCTTTTCCTTCATGGAACCGCCAGCCACTTTCTTCAAGAAATGTTCACACTGTGGCGGTACAGCTTTATATTTAGACCCCCGAAGTCGGTGTCTAACCTGCTTGGTTCCTGACAACAGTTTGGTGAGAAGGGGTCTTCAATATCGAGGTTCTCTCGATACACGGTTTCCCTCCAGCTTCGGGGCACCGTCCCTTTCTTCTTCTACACAGGATCAGGTAACCCACAAACAGTCTGTTAAGACTAGCCAGCCCTCGAGTGGTAGGTCTCATGCACAGCATGTAGACGGCTCCGGCCTTGCCCTCGAGGGCCCTCTGGCTTCAAAACCCCAGCCGGTGTCTTCGGTCTCCAAAGCGTATGAGGGGTTTCAGGTTGTTCCTGGGGTTCACCCCTCACAGAACATACCTGAGCCGTGTCTGGTGGTGGCATCCGCTTCAAGCGGTACCGATACCCCGACATTGGCACTGGTGTTGGATGAAACACTCCTCACCAGGGATGGTCATCTGACTTTCTCGGTGCCTTCGGGACCACTGGATACTCTCCAGACTGACCTTCCATTATCGGTACCAACACCGATACCACCACCGATGTCGGTACCCTCCAGACGTGCATCGATAGCCTCGCTTCCTTCGATGCCGAGTCTGGAATCGATCTCCAGTCTGGAGGACTGGGTACCGACTCGCCTTGGTACCGGCTCCCAGCGGTACCGAAGGCTCGGTTCCAATGTTTCGGATCCGCAACTCCGGTTCCCTCGAGACCCACTGAGTTGCCACTGGCTGACCTTCATTCACCGGTATCAGGCACGGTGCCGAAGTTGGTGCCGATGTCCTCATTACCCTTACGGTCGGTGTCTTCGATGCCCAGTTTAGAGTTGCTCTCTAGTCTGGAAGACTTGGTACCACTATCATTTGGTACTGACACCGATCGATACTGGTGGCTCGGTACCGAGGATAGCACCCGGAGGTTCTCGGTTGCCTCGGTACCGATTGAACAGTCTTCGATGACTGTTCCGATGTCTGTCGGGCTCGACTCTGACATCGGTACCGGTATTGACATCGGTACCAGTATCCACAGTACCATCGTGGTCAACTCCGGCCATGCTTTTTTCTACAGGATCGCTCCCTTCTATGCCAAGCTTGGAGTGGCATGGACAATGTGGCATGGACAATGTGGTACTGTCAGTCGCTGCTCCCGACAGTCAGTACCGGCGACCATCTTTTAAGCATTCCACACTGCACTGTGCAGGATCTTCTATTCCTATATATCTGGATAGCTCTGTCGGTGCTCAGGCTAGTTCTTCAGATCTAACCTAGCCAAGGCAAATTCCTGTTGGGAACCCTCCTTTCCTCCTGGATATAGCAAGATCTCTTGCCTTTCCTATCCCAGGACATGATCCTGCACAGGCCTCTCTTTCTACCAAAGCAAAGGAGAACATAATGCTTCCTTTGCATCATTCCTTGCAGGATCTCCTTCTAGGAATGTGGGAAACACCTTTAAGGGTACCCCCACCTTCCATAGCAACTGATCTCTTATATCAGATGCCCCCCTCTCCAGGGTTTCAAAAGACTCCAACTTCCTCATCATTCCATAGTTGTGGAATCTGCAATGAGGCGGGTGAAGAGCAAGAAAAAGCACTCTTCTTATCCGCCAGGTCGTGAGTGTAAGAAGCTTGATGCCTTTGGACGTCAAACTTTCCAAACATCTATGCTTTCTGCAAGAATTCTCTCATATATTTTCTATATGAGTCTATCTCTTGAGGAGGTCACAAAGCAATTACATCTTTTGTCTCCTTCCCTTCCAGAGTCCAGGAGTGCAGACTACTCTTCACTGCTCAAGCATCTCCAAAATATCTCTTGGTTTCTTACTCGTGCTTCCCTAGACTCTTTTGAGTCTGTTAGCAGGACCTCTGCTATAACTATAGGGGCACGACGTAGAGCCTGGCTCCAAGCTTCAGGCTTGGATAAATGGGCACAGCACAGACTGGGACATACTCCTTGCACTGGAGATAATCTTTTCAACAAGGAGTCTTTACGTCAGGTTACTCAGTTTTCCACTGACTTACCTGTTCCTAGGGGCTCTTCTGCACTTTCTTCTGTCCCAGTAGGTAGAAAATGTCCTGCCAAACTTTCTTCCCATAGGAGAAGAAGGCTTTATGCATCATCTGCCCATCCTACAGATGTTCCCAAACAGGGGAAGCATCGTCCTGGTCTGCAGAGTTCAACCTCTCACCAGGCTCAGCAAACCCAGCAACCATAGGGTTTCTAATCAACCCATCAGATGCTTGTGACTCTGGAGATTACAATCTGCAGTTGTTTCTTCTCAATAGAGACAATCCACTGCTGTCATTCTAAATCCTAAACATGGATCTCTTCTTAAGACATCCATTCTTTCTATATGAGTTGTCAGGATGTTCATGCTTCTAACTCACAGGGTTCTCCTCTTTTTCCTTCTAGGGAAATAGGTCCATCCACTATCAAATGATAGTTTCCTGTGCCAGCATGTCTTCTTTCCTTTCTATAAACTTACTACTTTGTAAGTTTTCTTCAGCTCCCTTTTCTTTACCCTCATACAGGGTTTATCCTCTGTAAGAGTGGTATTGCTCACTGGAGGGCTTTTCTTCAGCCTCTCTAATTTTCTTACTTTTCTAGTGTGGAGTTCTCTTCTCTGAGTTGACTCCTCTTTTTCAATCTTGTTTGGCAGCAGTTTATCAGACACACCCAGAGTTTTCTACTCTTGTTTTGTCTGTTCTTCTGTTTTTAAACAGTACCATTCTTCTGCTGTCTGGCAAGCAGCTACCAATGCAGGAGCCTTAATGTTTCGACCACTGGTTCTTGTCCACCAGTAACCAGATTTGTCATCCACTAACATTCTGTCTGGTCTTATTAGTGACTCCAAGTCAGTGCTGTCATCTGTCTTGGAAGTTTTGTCACTACAAACTTGTTAGATTGCCTTTTCTTTCTACCATCTCCATTTCCATGGGTTTGGCAGTATAGTTGACATAGAACTGGCTGCAGAAAAGCCAGCAGCTATCTCCTCATTCTCCTGCTTAATGCTCTCTGCAATTCTACAGAGAAGCTCTCCACTATGGGCCCTTGCTAGAGAGGATGGGGAGTTTTTTCTCCAATAGCTATACTAGATGGTTGAAAAAGCTTTTTTCAGTCATATCTCCCATGACTAGAAAAATCCCCCTTTTTACTATAAAGCACATGGGCCTACTCTTACGTGAAAGCTTAAGGATTTGCTAATTCCCTGCCTTGGTCCATAGTATTTCCAATAGGGAATATATTTTCTCCTTCCAGCTCGTCCTCGTGGTAAGAACGCATGATACCTTTTTGTTGCCTTTAAGCAGGTCAGCATGATATCTCATTCCTATGCGTCTTCTGTTCACTTACCATGCTACAGTTCTAAAATACTCGGGACTTGCGGGCTGCTCACTGATATCATCCTCTGCTTTTCACATAACCATCCTGGTTATTCTACTACCTAGTATCCCTGTAGCCATAACCAGTGGAAATTGATTCTCTATGTCTTCTCAAGTAGGTTCCACCTTCTTGTTCTTAGATGAATCTTTCCTCTCCACATTTTTTCCCATGTGCATGCCTTGAGGACAGATTTCTGTCTGCTTCCTGCAGACTTCCATATACAGGTATATATATATATATATATATATATTCATACCTATAGCACATATCCTATAGATGTCTATGTCTATCATGTGTGAGTAGTTTATACCCTTCATATCTCACTATAGATATATTCTCATATATCTATATATTATATCTATATATATATATATATATATATATATGTCGAGATATTCTACTATCGGTAGATATGTATTCTGCTTATCTACCTCACTGTCGAGGCTCATATAGGCATACGATTCTGACAGAAGGGTTTTTACCCATACTATGCTATCCAGCATGTTTTCGGGTCCTACACTCACAACCACTTAGTGGTAGTTAACACCGTCCATAACCCTAAGGTTAGGTACCCCTGAAGCTCTCCATCTCCAATATCTCTCCCAGCTGAGTCCAGTTGGGAGAGATATTGCGGATCTCCAGCTACTCACAAGCTAACACCTCCGGCGTTTGCCCTTTCTTTGGGATACAAGAGGTCCCCATACCCTTTCTCCCCACAAGGACTGAGCCTGTTTATCCAAACCGGTTAACTTTCTCTTTTGCCAAAAGAGTTGGGTTTTTATCATAAAGCCTTCTGCTGAAGGCCCACCATTTTTTCTACTACCCCAGTTTTTCCTACTGGGGTTCCCTGTTACCTTTCAGGATTCTGACCTCCATTAATTTTCCTACAGGTTTCCTACCTCCACTTACAGTGAGGTCCCTCTTGAGGTTCCTCCTTTGGGTTCTCCAGTAGATCCCATGAACCTCCATACTTTTCTAAAGTTCTGTTAGGGGAGGTCCATATTGCAATATTTTTCCTTTGCAATATCATTGATAACAATTATCATCCACACATGGACTACTTGTCCACAATCCTATACTAGGTTAGCTGTTCCCACAGCACCTTTCTTCTCAGCTCCTACCCTCCATCCTCAGGATGCCTTGTGTTCTGGGGGATAGCATGTTCTAACCTATGACATGCTGGGACTCCAGGCATCTCAGCTTGGTAGTCCCCATATGTGAAGACTCATTCCTGCTTGTTCCTGGAGATAGCACAGTTACTAACCTGTAACAGGTGATCTCTGGGAACAGCAGGAATAAGTCTTCACAACTCACCCACCTCCCCAGGAGTTGTATCTCTATCTTTCCTTTCCTTACTCTCTCTGTCTTTGTCTCAGCTTTAAAACTTAACTGAGGAGAGGCAGTTGGGAAAGGCGGGAAGGCAGCACGCAGGCGTGGTGGGATGCTTCCAAAAGCTCTTTGATTGGACACTGGGAAGCGTTCCCGCACAGACTCCGTCGGTACCGACGTACCCATATGTGAAGACTTATTCCTGCTGTTCCCAGAGATCACCTGTTACAGGTAAGTAACTGTGCTTTCCTGCTAATGGAAGCTTAACTCCTAAAAGCACTGCTAAAACTAAAACTCTCTTTGTAAGAAGAGGAAAGAAACCAGAGTGGTTTAAAGAACTACCAAGAGACTTTAAAGCACAGTCTTATTGGAGGCAAGATAACAGAGACAGTCCATGTAAAGCTGTAACTGCCAGGGACAGCGTGTGCTCTGAGGGGGAAAGTAGTGAGGCAGAATTTATGGAAATAGAAAATGCAAACACTATTCCCATTCCTCAAGAAGAAGCTATGGATTGTAGTTTCTGTATGGCTACTAGCCTGGAATCCATAGCGACATTGTAAATAAGAAGAAGTCTTTGCCTGGAATTTATTTATTTATTTATTTAACATTTCTTCTATCCCGCGCTCTTATAATCAGCGTGGTGTACATCGAACAGAAACATACTACAATGCATACAGCTAACATTGAGTTTTACAGTGAAACAGGATATTAAACATGGAATAAACCGGGAAAACTATGTACAAGCCAACTTTATACTATGTACACTTCTCTAACTCATCTAGTTGTTACATGTACATTTGTGGGTGGATAGTACACGTGTGATTGAATTCCTCCCTTTAACCTTTCAACTAATTGTGAAGATATTAACAATTGGTTTTATCTGTTTATTACTGGAGCCTTTATGAACAAAGGACATTCTTTAATTTCCATGGTCTTAATGAACCCTTGCACAGAGGGGAAATAAAAGCCTTGTTTCCCTACACTCATGACTTAATCATTGTGTTCTCACAAGGAGCTGAAATACCTAAAGACCAATCTCCATTTTGGCCTTAAATACCCCACGCTCCTTGGAAAATAAGTGTGATGTGTAGCGTGCCCTTACCGCCATCGGCCACCAGGGGCGCCACCATGACATAATGGCGTAGTTGGCAGGATGTGGGTATCACCCAAAGACTAATGGAAAGAGAAGATAACCAGTATTAAGCTGAAAAAAAAAAAAAAGAAAACCTGGACCGGAGGAGAGGAAAACACTGATCGGAGGAGAGGAAAATCCGGAAGGGAAGACAAGGTTGCTGACAACTGTGGCAGAGTGCTACAACGCGGAACAGCACCACCCTTTCTAGAAGTTGGAGTCAACACTTCTACCAGGTAGAAGGGCATGCTTTGAGTTGGATACAAGTCCAAAGTTTAGAGGGGATATTGAAAAGAAAGGAGAAGTGTGTACGGCTGATTCTGGTACAGCCACACTTGTTTTTTTTTTTTCTTTTTCTCTTTTTCTCTTTTGTTCCTAGGAAATCTCGTCGCCATGGATCAGCGAGAGATCTTCAATTGGATGGCTACGCAGTTCAGCAAGCAAGGGGAGCTGGCTGCGCAAACACAACAGCATGCAATCCTGGCCATGCAGGAACAGCAGAAGCCAGTTTTACAGATGCTGGAAGCTTGGCTGCAGCATCAACAGAGAGGACACAGGAAGCAGCCGAACAACATCCAGAACAGAGCTCGGGACTGGGCAACTGTCCGGTAGGACTAGGGTCCTACGACTCTCTGACTTTGGGGAAGTTAGCGGTAACTGATGATGTGGATGACTTCCTGGACTCTTTTGAAAGAATAGCTCTTTCTGTAGGTTGGCCGAAAGAGCAGTGGTTCATTAGATTGGCAGTTTCCCTCACAGGAGAGGCACTGTCAGCCTATAGGGCAATGCCCGCTTCATTAGCGAACAATTATAGCGAGGTAATGAAGGCCATCAGGGATCGCCTGGGTCTGACTCCTCTCTCCTATAATCGTAAGCTACGCGAGGCACACCTTGAAGTAGGTGAAACGCCTAAAGCGTTAGGTCACAGGCTGAAGAGCTTAGCCGAGAAGTGGCTAAGGCCTAGTGAGAAAACGATTGAAACGCTGATGGATATGATAATCCTTGAGCAGTTCATGTCTGCAGTACCCAGTAGTATACAGAGCTTCCTTATCCTACAGAATTGTCGCACTACTGCAGAGGCTATTGCCTTGACTGAAAGATATTTAGAGGCCGAATTAGCCACCCAGCGGACTGGGGAGGTTGCAAAGATGGCAGTAGCGACATTCAAGCAGTCATCAGGAAGTCTCTCACAGTTAAAAACTCAAAATGTGAAAAATGCTAAGAATGTAGTGAAGAGTCACTCTAAAAGATGTTTTGGCTGTGGAAAAATGGGACATGTTATGAATGAGTGCCGAGCACGTACTGCTCTCGTGGAGGAGAACAGAGAAATGTTACCTGAAGGATTTGTACTTGATGTAACTGTACAAGGGGTTGCTGCCAGAGCTCTTCTTGACTCTTGCGCGGACCAGACGATGATTTCACGCAAGCTCTGGTCTCTAATCAAAGAGCGAGCTGAGTCCGCCCCAAATCAAACAGAGGGCAAAGTCAAGATAAAATGTGTGCATGGCGCTGCCACCTTTTATCCTGTATATAACTTACTTGTAAGAGGTGTGGGAATAGAAAAAAGAATGTTGATAGCTGTAGTGCCCAGATTACCTAAAGAGTTGGTCTTAGGTAGGGACTGGCCACAATTTGAAAGAGGCCTAGAGGAGGGACTAAACCCCCGAGAAGTTTTCGTCTCCACTCGCAACCAGACGAAAGCCTCGGAGAAACCCTCATGTTCAAGGGAAGAAAGTTTAGATGACCTCCCATCTCATGAGGATTTAGTAAATGCCCCTCCGGAAAGGGACAGAAAGACAAAAGCCGAAAAGCGCAAAGAAAGAAAGGGACGCACTCAAGGCAGAGCCGACTTGGAAGCAGGCGAAGAACTACCCTGGATTCCAGCAGAGCTCGTGGAGAAGTTCCCTTCCTTTGCCGGAGAGCAACGAGATGACCCTGCGCTAGCACGCGCATTTGAGCACGCTCAAACGAAGAGAAATATTTTCCCAAGGTTTATAAGAGAAGAAGGGGTGCTATACAGGGAGAGTATAGACCCCACGGACTAAAGATGTCCGAAAACAGCTGGTAGTCCCGAATACTTTTAAATCTGCAGTGCTGAGGTTAGCGCATGATCACCCACTGAGCGGTCACAAAGGGGTACAAGGGACCCTTGACCAGATACTGGCCAGGTTCTATTGGCCAGGAGTTTTTAAGGAGGTCTCACGTTTTTGTGCGTCCTGCGCCTCCTGCCAACGGGTGACCTCCATAAGACCAGCTGGGGTGCCATTACTGCCGGTGTCAGTAATAACCGATCCTATCAGAAGGCTGGCCATGGACATAGTCGGACCCCTCATAAAAACGCCTAGGGGTTTCCCTTGAGGAATGTATCAGCAAAATCCATCGCCATGGAGCTTATAAAGCTACTTTGCGAGGTTGGATTCCCTCAAGAAGTTTTGACAGACAGAGGCGCGAACTTCATGTCCAAATACTTAGCCCAGGTGTGGGACGCCTTTGGCATCAGGCATCTCAAAACCGCCGCATATCACCCCAATGCAATGGTTTGGTGGAAAGAATGAACCAGACTATCAAGCAGATGCTGCGACGGGCGCTGGACGGAGAAAAGGCAGAGTGGGACACGATGCTCCCATTTGTATTGAACGCCTGCAGAGAAAGAACACAGGTTTCATTAGGCACGTCGCCTTATGAATTGATGTATGGGAGATCGCCCAGAGGAGTTCTGGATATCCTAAGAGAACAATGGGTGGAACCTATACAAAATGAGGTAGGGATACCGCAATTTTTGAGAAGTTTAAGAAGCCAGTTAAAACGGACCTCACGTTTTGCTGAAGAAAAACTGAAGGACAGTCAGAAAAAGCAAAAACAGTACTATGACAGAGATACCAAGCCCCGACGTCTAACCGCCGGTGAGAAGGTAATAGTCTTGGTATCAGGCCCCACTCCGAAGTTTGAAGCCCGCTGGAAAGGACCCTACATAGTGGTCAAACCACTTGGTCCAGCATCGTATTTGATACGAGACACGAAGGGACATGAACAAGTATACCACGTAAATGTTCTTCGACTCTGGCACGAGAGGTTGGCCTTGGTTACGTCAGCACAGAAGATGTCTAGAATTACGTGCTGTAGCAAGGATGAACATTCAGCCTGTAATATTTTAAGAGAGGGGATGTGTCATGAGGCTGGTACTAATAAAGATACAGGGTTGAAAAGGAACTCTGTTTTCACAGAGCTCTAGGTGTGCAATTACATCAAAGCACAGCTAGAGGGGCAAGAGTGATTCTACAGAGTCTAATGAGGCTAGGAGAGCTAACCAGTTGCACCTGGAAATGAGCCCGGGAGATTCAAAGGGAAGATCCCTTTATAAACGGAAGCTTAATGCTAGCACAGCAGATGAGGAAACAGAAGGAAGAAGCAGCAGGAAGAACAGCAGAAGGAGAAGGAACAAGGATTACGGCTGAAGAAGGAAGGAGAGACCCGAAGGAAGGAATCCTCCTTGAGCAAGCCCAAAAGGACAGAATTCACAGAGGTAGAGTTCAGAGGGGCCAAGCTACGAGAGCAGCTGTTCAGAGGGAGCCTGCTAAGGAAAGCAGTCAGGCTGGAGGGTATGCCACTCCCTGCTTAAGCAACGTTCCTGAGTCCAAAGCTGAAAGACATATACAGAGAGCCAGGCTTGGAGGAAAGCCTGCAGGCATTGGAGTATGCTGACAAGCTTTGCAAAATGCAATGTGTGCCTTTGAGTCAGTCCTGACTCCTGGTGACCCAGAAGCTCCTGGGTTTTCTTGGCAGTGTCACCGGAAGTAGATTGCCAGGCCTTTCTTCCGAGGCAATGGAGGGTTAAGTGACTTGCCCAAGGCCACAAGGAGTGCTAGTGGGAATCGAATCCTGGTTGCTTGGTTACCAAGCCAGCTTTACCAGGTACCCAAAGGGAAGGAGTTTCTAACAGAGGTACTGTGTCACTGAAGCATAGAGCTGGAGAATCCACACCAGGTTTTACTAAGCTTTCAGGAAGTCCAGCACTGCCCAGGAGCTACCGACAGAATACCTGTTGTCACAGAGACATGCATGAGCGAGAAGGCTCCAGAGCTTCAAGCTACAGAAACTCAAGGTATGAAAGTTTTATTCCTGCTAATGGAAGCTTGACTCCTAAAAGCACGGCTAAAACTAAAACTCTCTTTGTAAGAAGAGGAAAGAAACCAGAGTGGTTTAAAGAACTACCAAGAGACTTTAAAGCACAGTCTTATTGGAGGCAAGATAACAGAGACAGGCCATGTAAAGCTGTAACTGCCAGGGACAGCGTGTGCTCTGAGGGGGACAGTAGTGAGGCAGAGTTTATGGAAATAGAAAATGCAAACACTATTCCCTTTCCTCAAGAAGAAGCTATGGATTGTAGTGTCTGTATGGCTACTAGCCTGGAATCCATAGCGACATTGTAAATAAGAAGAAGTCTTGTTTAATTACTTTGCCTGGAATGAATTGAATTCCTCCCTTTAACCTTTCAACTAATTGTGAAGATATTAACAATTGGTTTTATCTGTTTATTACTGGAGCCTTTATGAACGAAGGACATTCTTTAATTTCCATGGTCTTAATGAACCCTTGCACAGAGGGGAAATGAAAGCCTTGTTTCCCTACACTCATGGCTTAATCATTCTGTTCTCACAAGGAGCTGAAATACCTAAAGACCAATCTCCATTTTGGCCTTAAAAAAACCCACGCTCCTTGGAAAATAAGTGTGATGTGTAGCGTGCCCTTACCGCCATCGGCCACTAGGGGCGCCACCATGACAGGTCTTTTTCTGTCGTCATATTTCTATGTTTCTAAAGCAGAGGGCCAATTCTCCCAATGGAGAAAGGTGAATAGTGGAGTACCCCAGGGATCTGGGCTGGGTCCGCTGCTTTTTAACATAATCATAAATGACTTGGCAATGGGAATAACGAGTGAGGTTATCAAATTTGCAGATGACACAAAACTATTCAAAGTTATTAAAACCCATGAGGATTGTGGAAAATTGCAAGATGATCTTGATAAATTAGAAGACTGGGCATCCAAATGGCAGATGAAATTTAATGTGGACAAGTGCAAAGTTATGCACCTAGGAAAGAAAAACCCAAACTATTGTTATGCTAACTATCAAAAGGAAAGGATAATTAAAGAAAGGATATTATAATGCCTCTATATCGTTACATGGTGTGACCACACCTTGAATATTGTGTGCAATTCTGCTCGCCATATCTTAAAAAGGATATAGCGTTATTAGAAAAGGTACAGAGAAGAGCCACCAAAATGGTAAAGGGTGATGGATGGATACCCATATGAAGAGAGGTTAAAAAGGTTAGTGCTCTTCATCCTGGAAAAGAGACAGCTGAGGGGAGATATGATAGAGGTCTATAAATTAATGAATGGAGTGAAATGGGTAAACATAGATTGATTGTTTGCACTATTAAAATATAGAAAGACTAGGGGGCATGCAATGAAGCTACAGGGCCAAGCGCCGGGGCAGAGCGGCTCCCGAACCCTTGAGCGGGTGAGGAGTCACGGATTACGTGGCAGCCGCAGAAGAGGCTTTTGGAGGCCCCCCTCAGCACCGAAGCCCTTTGAGATGGGCTAAGCGTGAGGAGAGAGTGGCACGAGCAAGAGGAGGTCGAGGATTTCCCCCCCCCCCCCCGGGAGCGAAGTAAGCCAGGGGGAGTTCCTTGGGGCTGGGATCGCAGAGGCAGCGAATCGCGCAGTTCTGACCATGAGTGCAGAAAAGGCACGGCAACGTGGCAGAGGGCGGTAAATGGCCTGTGCGGTTGGCGCGTCCTGTTTCCCACAGCAACAGGACTCAAGTTAGCTACATGAGCAGGAAGATTAGCTGTGTAGCAGAGACAGCCACCCCCCCCCCCCCCACCGAGGAGGAGGCTGAGACCAGGGTTTTTTGTTTTGTGTTTATTTTTTTTCCTTATTTTTTCCTAGGCGGAATTTAGTTGGATAGGTGGTCTTTTTCTTTCTAACCTTCTTCCCAGGAGTGTTTGAGGCCTGCTCTGAGGTGAAGGAGTGGGGGTACCACTTCCCTATCAGATTGGAAGCTCAGGTCCGCCGGGGTCATGCCATCTAGACCTCAGTGCCTGGTCTGCGAGACTTGGCGGGGGGGGGGGCAATTTCTGAAGAGGGTATCTGCCAAAGCTGCACCCAGGAGACCGTTACCCTGGAAAAGGGGATCCAGGATGGCCTGGAGGGATCTCCTGCCTCCGTGGGGGTGAGTCAGGAGGTAGGGGGAGGGGTGGAAGGGCTGGATTCAGCTTCCCCTCCTCCATCTGAGCCAGGCCCTCTTCATCGCACCAGAACGGAACAGGGCTTCCGGGAGGTTTCTCTCCCGAGTTTGTTTTATTGCTCCACAGGGCCTTTTGTCTGAGGCAGCAAGGTCAGCAAGGGGCCGTGCTCACTCGAGACCTGGGGGCGAAGAGGCCCTCGGCAGACTTAAGGTCTATGATGGAGGTGCACGCAAAGAAGGCTAGACTCTCAGAGGAGGGGCAGTTGCTCTCCTTGTGGTCAGATATACCAGATCTGGAGGATCTGGAGAAGGAGCTCGACCCTCAGGAGGATTTGGGAGAGGGTGAGCTACAGGAGCAGGAAGACCACTCACATGTAGTCCGAGTTTTTAGGAGTGAGGAACTGGCAGCTTTCATTGGAAAGTCTTTGAAGGCATTGAATATGCCTAGTTCCCAGCTGCCAGAGGAACAAGTGCTGGAGGACCCTCTGCTCCAGGCGGTGCGGAAACCGCAGAAGGTTTTCCCGGTGCACAGAGTAGTTAAACAGATGATCCAGGAGGTGTGGAACCTGCCAGAGGCGGGTCTCAGGGGGGTCCGGGCAATGGCTCGGCAGTACCCTCTGCAGGAGGGGGAGTTGCTTCTATCTCCCAAGGTGGATGCTGCGGTGTCGATAGTTACCAAAAAGACTATAATCCCAGTAAAAGGTAGTGCAGCCCTTAAGGATGCACAGGACAAGAAGGTAGACATGCTCCTGAAGCAGGCATTTGATATCAATGCCCTGGCCCTGCAGGCCTCTATTTATGGGACCTGTGTGGCTAGGGCATGCCTCTGCTGGTCTCAGCAGCTGCATCAGGGAGAGCTGGAGACGGATTCCTCGGAGGAGGCGGCTAAGCTGGAATCTGGGGCTGCATATCTAGTGGATTCCCATTATGATCTTATCAGGGGGCTCTCGAAGAGTATGGCCTCCCTGGTGGCGTCCTGTCGCTGTCTCTGGCTGAAGAACTGGGCGGCAGACGGGTCCTCAAAGCCTCGTTTAAGTAAGCTCCCTTTCAAAGGCAAATTGCTTTATGGAGAAAAGTTGGTCAAGGATTTGGGGGCATCCAAGGGGGGTTGCCTGCCAGAGGATAAACAGAAGCAGAGCCACCCCTCCCTGGCAGGGAGAGGGCAGGTGAGAGAGTTTAGGCACTTTCGACCCTCCAGGTTCGGGTCTTATCAAAGAGGTAAGTCGGCCTTTTGAGGACAGAGCTTCCGCGGATTCCGAGGTGCAGGGATGGGATTTGGATCTTTCCTCCTCCTCGGGACCTAACAAGAAACAATGAAATGAGGGGGGCTCAGGTGGAGTTGGTTCCCATGGGGGGCCGGCTGCGGGAATTCTACTCCGCTTGGGTCCAGATCACCTCAGATCAGTGGGTGCTGGAGGTCATTCGAGAAGGCTATGCTCTCAAGTGGGCTCGGCCTATCGGTCAAGCATTTGTGCAGTCTTCTTATGGAGCGCCGGGGAAGGCCGTGGCGGTAGAGGAGACGCTGGTGAGGTTGTTGCAGTGCAAGGCAGTGGTACCCGTGCCCAGAGACCAACTCGGGTGCGGTCGATACTCCATTTACTTCATGGTACCCAAAAAGGAGGGCTCTTTTCGGCCCATCCTCTATCTCAAGGGCATAAACCGCTGCCTCAGACTGCCGCAATTTCACATGGAGACTCTGCAGTCCGTCATAGTGGCAGTACGGAGCAGAGAGTTCCTGACGTTGCTAGCTTGTCCGAGGCGTATTTGCACATCCCCACCTGGTCAGGGCACCAGCAGTTTCTCTGGTTCGTGGTGTCGACGAGGCATTTTCAGTTTCGGACATTGCTGTTCGGTCTAGTGATGGCTCCGCAGACTTTCACCAAGGTCATGGTGGTAGTGTCGGAGGCGCTCTGCTGAGACGGGGTTCTGGTATACCCATACCTGGACGATTGGCTAATCCGGGCAAAGTCCAGGGCCGAGAGCGTGAAAGCCACAACAAGAGTAGTGCAGTTTCTGGAAAGCCTGGGATGGGTGGTCAACATGGCCAAGAGCCAGTTGAGACCATCCCAAGAGCCTGGAGTATTTGGGGGCCTGCTTCATCTCCAAGGGGGGAGAGGTTTTCCTGCCAGAGAGGCGGGCCCAGGGGTTGCGGCAGCTACTGAGGCAGTTCTTGCATATGTCGCAACCCTTGGCTTGTCATTATCTGCAGGTCCTGGGAACAATGGCAGCTACGCTCGATTTGGTCCCATGGATGAGGGCTCACATGCGGCCCTTACAAAGGGCTCTCCTGCGTCGATGGTCCCATCAGACTCTCTCCCTTTCCCACCGGCTTCCTTGTCCAAGGCAGACGAAGAGAGCGTTGCAGTGGTGGTTGCTCCTGGAGACTCTAAGGAGAGGGGATGTCTCTTGAGACTCTGACTTGGGTACCGCTGATGACAGACGCCAGTCTGGCCGGGTGGGGAACCCATTGCGAGCAGGAGAGTTCCTGGTGAATCAACAGACTGGAAATGAGAGCAGTGCTGTGGGCGCTGCAGAGTTTTGAGTTCTGGCTGCAGGAACGGGTAGTCAGGGTGTTTTCAGACAATGCCACGGCAGTGGCCTACATAAATTGCCAGGGCTCGAGGAAGAGGCCGAGGTTCTTTTAGCATGGGCGGAGAGTCATCTTTTGGCCTTGTCGGCAGCACACATCGCCGGGGTAGACAATGTCACGGCCGACTACCCGAGTCGGGTGCAGCTGAACCACAGCAAGTGGACTCTCAATCCAGAGGTGTTCGATCTGGTGAGGGGTCGCTGGGGTTGCCCAGTAATGGATCTGATGGCAACCTTCCAGTCGGCCAAGGTGAGCCGGTTTTTCAGTAGAAGACGAGAAACAATGTCAGAGGGTTTGGATGCCCTCGTACAGAAGTGGCCGGCGGGGGGAACTGTTATATGTTTCCTCCATGGGCGCTGCTGGGCTGGGTAATACAATGAATAGAGTCTCACCAGGGGTTGATGATACTAATTGCCCCATATTGGCCATGGTGGCCGTGGTATGCGGATCTGGTGAGGCTTCTGGCAGACAGCCCATGGCGCCTTCCTGCCCGGGAAGATCTACTGATGCAGGGGCCAGTACGTATGCCTCAGGTGGATAGATTCTCGCTTACGGCATAGCTCTTGAGAGGGCAAGGCTAAGAAAGAAGGGCTATGGAGCTGCGGTTATAAGTCTACTTGTCCATCATATGTCAGAGTGTGGCGTATCTTTGAGGCCTGGTGTTTAGATTGGCATTGTTTTCTGGGATCGACTTCAGTTCCGAATGTACTCGCCTTTCTGCAGGATGGTTTTGATAGGGGGTTGGCGGCCATCTCTCTGAGGGTGCAACTGGCCGCAATTTCCTTTTACAGAGGTGAAGTTCAAGAGTTGGCGTTGGGTATGTGCTCAGGGTTTTGAGAACAGTGTCTCGTTTGCGTCCGCCATGGAGGTTGATGGTTCCATCTTGGGATCTTAATCTCATGCTTACCGCTCTCGCGGATGCGCCCTTCGAACTGGTCAGTCAGGCCTCGGTGAAGGACGTGACCCTGAAAGCGGTCTTCTTGGTGGCAATTTGTTTGGCACGCAGGATTTCCAAACTTCAGACCATGTCTTGTCGGAAACCGTTTCTGTTCTTTTTCAAGGAGAAGGTGATGATTCGACCGGTGCCATCATTTCTTCCCAAGGTGGTTTGAACCAAGTGGTGACCTTGCCAGCGGTGGGATCATAGTTTGGTGGTTCCGTGGGATCGCAGTTGCGACTCTTGGATGTTAGGAGAGTCATGCAAAGGTACTTGAGCTGTACGGCGTCCTTTCAGAAGTCGGAACGCTTGTTTGTTCTTTTTGGAGGTCCGTGCAGAAGAGAGGCTGCCGCTAAGGCCACCATCTCCCGGTGGATTAGAGAAGCCATTGCTTCGGCATACATCCTTAAGAGCAGGAGGTGCCAGAGAGCTTGCGGGCACATTCCACCAGAGCTCAGGCGGCTTCCTGGGTGGAGTTTGATTTAATCCTGCTTGTGGAGATTTGTAGAGCAGCGACCTTGTCTTCGCTGCATACATTTGCAAAGCATTATCGCTTAGATGTTCAGACAGTGGGGGATGCTCGGTTTGGTTCTGCAGTGCTTCAGGCTGCGTTTGCGGGTCCCTCCCATTGAATTGACTGCTCTGCTACATCCCAGAAGTTTCGAGACTGGACTAGAGGGACGATAAGGAAAGAGAAATTAGACTTACCTGCTAATTGTAGTTCCTTGACCTGACTTCTGTCTTTTGTCCTGACTAAATTGTAAATGCCATACTTTGTTTTTGCCCTGAATAGACTATTGTTCTGTGTTCTGTCTTGACTAGATTTTAAGCTCTAACGAGCAGGGACTGTCTTTTATATGTATATTTGTACAGCGCTGTGTGCAACTGGTAGCACTATATAAATACTCAATAGTAGTAGTAGTAACTTCAGTCCAGTCCCGGATCCCACCCTTTCAGTTTTGTCCGCTTCATCGCTTGGACCTGGGGGAGATCTCTCTCTCGGTAAGTTGGGTCTGCAGAAGGGGCGAAGTTAGGGTAGCGTATAGTAAGAGTGGGACCCGGGGCCAGTGAGTTCCTGGGTCCAGGGTGTTGCGACTCTGTTGCGGATCTTCAGGCATGTTTTTTCCTTTTCCAAGGGGACGGAGGTTTCCTGGTTCGGGGAAGGTGTTTATTGGAATTTACATTTGTAGGTGCTAGTTTTGGTTTGTTTTATGCTATGGTTAACTACTTATTTTTTTGCTAAGGTGAGTCTCTTTTGTCAATAGTTTACTGGGGGCTGGTGGGTGGTGCCAGCTACTTATGTATCCCAGTGTCATCAAAAGAGTGACATGCTCAGTCTCCAAGCTGCGGGAAGAGATGCACAACCCAGAGGTTTTGGGACTGGACTGGAGTTCCTCAAGGAACTACAATTAGCAGGTAAGTCTAATTTCTCTGTCTGTGATATAATACATCCACATCTGTTACCTTTAATTGCTTAATATGTTGTTATGTAATGCTGTTGTGTATAATTAATAAATAAATAAATTTTATTTATTTGTGCTTATTTACTGCTTTTAGTGAATCAAAGCGGTTTACAGAAAACTTCATAACATGAACGTTGCATAAAACAGTATTACAAATAACCATTTAACAGGAGTGTAATGAGATAGGATAATAACTTAAGTCAGAATCGGTTCAGATGAAACCTATATACAGAGAATTGAGTCCATAACTCGTTGGATTTAAGGGTTGGAAGTAGTCTTGTAATGTGGGATGCTTGATGCTTTCATAGAGGAGTTTGATTAGGTGACTGGTTCACCAAAGTGATCCCTGAACAGGTATGTTTTAAGAAATGTGCGGAAAGAATTAGGGTCCTTAGTGTCTCTTATGTTTGGTGGCAGCGAGTTCCATAATGTTGGGGCATAAAGAGAGAAAGCTCTCTTTGATGTGGAAGAGTTACTGTTTTTGAAGTCGGTGTGTGTTTCAAGCGAATTTCTGTTGCAACTTCTCCTTGGTCTATTTTCCGGACTGATTCGGATGTATTCTTTCAGGCAGGTGAATGGTTCTGAATGAACAGTTTTGAATATGGTGTGAAGTGCCTTGTATTTTATTCTATTCTCTATTGGAAGCCAGTGTAATTGCATTAGAATTGGGCTAATGTGTTCTTTGAATGAAGACTGTGAAATTATTCTAGCAGTTGCGTTTTGAGCTCGTTGAATGCGATGGATGCTTTGTTTCAGGAGTCCCATTAGAATAGCATTACAGAAGTCAAAGTGTGGGAAGATTAAAGCTTGGACAGTTGTTCTGAAGTCGTTTGTGGAGAGAAGTGGCCTTAGAAGCTGAAGCATTTTTAGTTTGGCATAGATGGCTTTTGTCAAGTTACTTATATGATTGTTGAAGTTGAGCTGATGGTCAAGTAAAACTCCCAGGTATCTTACTTTTTTTTTTACTTGAATGTTTGCATCTTTTATCCTCAAGGTTTCTGGCAGAACGAAGGAGTTGTCCCTTGTGATGAAGAGGATGTCTGTTTTATTTAAATTGATTTGCAGGTTGTGTTCTGATAGCCAAGTGTTGGTATTATTGAAACATTCCATTATGATGTTCAAGTTAAGTTGTTTGGTGTTGATTTGGGAGTAAAGCATTATGTCATCAGCGTAAAGATTGTAATCAATGCCATGACTTTTTATTAAATTTTAAATTGGTTGGATATAGAGATTGAATAGGAGCGCGGATAACGCAGAGCCCTGGGGTATGCCTTTCCTTTGTTGAAATGGGCTTTGAAGAGATATTTCCCATTTTTACTTGTATGGTTCGGTTTGTAAGATAGGATTTGAACCATAATACTTTGTCGTTAAGGCCGATTTCTTGAAGTCTTAGGAGAAGGTATTCATGGGATAATGAATCATAGGCTGCAGTTAAGTCCAGAAAGAGTAAGATGAAACCAGAGTTAGGCTTTTTGATTCCTTTAAGGAGTTTGTCCATTAAAGCCATGAGGAGGGTTTCAACTCCATGTCCAATTCTGAAGCCATATTGTTGTGGGTCCAGCTGTGCAAATTGATCAACATGACTTTGGATTTGAGCCGTCTTCTCTAGGATTTTAGTCATGAGTAGTAAACTTGAGATAGGCCTGTAGGAGCTTGGATCTGATTTAAGCAGGTTTTTTTCCCTTGTAGATGGGACGTATCAAAGCTTTTTAAAATTCTTCTAGGATATATCCTTGGTCTAATGAGGAGTTGATTAGATTTAGAATGAAGGGAGTTAAACTGTCGCTGGTCAGATGTATCCATAGGGCTGGGCAAGAATTGAATGCAGAGGTTGTAGTGTTTAGCTCTTTGATTATGTCTTTGAGCTGCCTTTTTGAGATGCTATTGAAACTATTCCAGTTTTGTTTGGTAAATTAATTGCTTGTTTTACTAAGTTTAACTGTTGATACTGTTCACACTTTTTCCTTGTAGAATTTGGCCATGGCCTCTACATCTGGAGCAACCGTAGCATTGTCTTTTTTTGGATTAGCTGTTAGGACTCTGACTATTTCGAACAATTCCTTTGGTTTGTTTAGTGCTGACATAATGAGCTTTATGTGGTAGTCCCGTTTGTTATTGTTCAGTAAATGCTTGTACTCTTCTAGTTTGTTGTGAAAGGATGTAGACACCCAGGAGTAGACACCCAGGAAGGGGTAGATAACATGAGGAGGGATCTAGCTAAGCTTGAAGAATGGTCTAGAATTTGGCAGCTGGGATTTAATGTTAAAAAATGTAAGGTCATGCATTTGGGCTGCAGCAATCCAAGGGAGCAATACAGTATAGGAGGTGAAGTACTTTTGTCCACTAAAGAAGAGCGGGACCTAGGCGTGGTTGTGTCTGATGATCTTAAAGTAGCTAAACAGGTGGAAAAGGCGACAGCAAAAGCTAGAAGGATGCTTGGGTGCATACGGAGAGGAATGGCTAGCAGAAAAAAGGAGGTGATAATGCCTCTGTATAAGTCTTTGGTGCGACCTCATTTGGAGTATGGTGTGCAATTCTGGAGACCGCACCTTCAAAAGGATGTGAACAGGATGGAGTCGGTGCAGAGGGTTGCTACCAAAATGATTAATGGGCTTCATTATAAAGCATATGAGGACAGACTTAAGGATCTTAATATGTACACCTTAGAGGAAAGGCGGGATAGAGGTGATATGATTGAGATGTTTAAATACCTCCGTGGCATAAATGTTCAGGGAGAGAGCCTCTTTCAATTGAAAGCAAGTTCTGCTACGAGGGGACATGGGATGAGGGTGAAGGGAGATAGATTCAGGAGTGATATGCGGAAATATTTCTTTACGGAAAGAGTAGTGGATCCGTGGAATAGTCTCCCAGTGGAGGTGGTAGAGATGAGGACAGTAACTGAATTCAAGAAAGCATGGGACCAACACAGAGGATCTCTAAAGGCAAAAAGTGGACTGTTGTAGTTGTTATGGAAGGACAGACTAGATAGGCCATGTGGTCTTTTTCTGTCGTCATATTTCTATGTTTCTATGATGTTTTGTCAGCTTCGCTTTTTGATTTTTTCCATTTTCTTTCAATCTGTCTTAACTGTTTTTTTTTAATAATCTAATGTCAGACGGCTGCCTAGGGTGAGAACTTACACAATCTTGACGATGCATATATTCATATGATTCTTGCAAGGTATTGTGGGTATTGTAGTTCATTCACTCCCAAACACAGCTGATGACAATAATTTGAGTTGTGAAACCAAGTGGTAAGATCAATAAAATACTTCTTTTATTGATGGGGTTTAATTCACCCAGCACATGTATGCTTGATAGCACTATAAATGAGGTTACTTGCTTGCAGTGTTTAAAATGGATAACAAAAAGTCACAAAGTAAACCAAAACAACCTTCAGCTTGTCAGGCAATTAGCTAATGTTTTCTTAGCAAATAATTACCAAATACAAAGGCACAAAGTAAAGAATAAACTTTGCTGGTTAGGTTAACTTCTGCTTATTTTCCACGCTGATCTCAGCAGTGATTCTCCCTTGCTCACACACACAATCAGGTGCAGCCCTAATTACTATCCATGGACCAGCTGAAAGCCTTTAGCTGGCTGGCTGCTACTGTGTGAGCCCAAATCCTGCTTTAAGAGCTGTTTGCAGTGGAAATAAAGAACAAAGTTAGGTTTCTTTGTGATGGCTGATGTGTTTGCTCAGAGAAAACTAGTAATAGCATTTAGATAGAGAACAGTCCATGTAAATAGTTTCATCTGCTGTATTTCCCCCTGCATCAACAATCATAGGGTCAATATCATACATTGGCACAGATGAGTCTTTCATTAAGGCACTATCATGAGAATGCTTATTCCCTTGCTGCCATTCTCTATTATAGATAGGGTCTGGATCAGTGTTCATACCTGAGCCTCTCCTGCTATCATTATTCCTCTCTGTATAGCCTGGCCAATATGTAATCCAATTCTGATGTCCAGCCTTCCAATCTTGATCCCTGGACGCTGGATCTTTATTTATTTTATTTATTTATTTATTACAGTTTCTTATATACCGCGCTATTTAGAATCAGCGCGGTTTACATCATAACAAAACGACCATTACGACAAACTGTCAGGTTTTACATTGAACAGGAGTACAAACTTGGATAACTGGGTTAACTATATACATAATCTATCTACACTGCAGTGTGCGGGCATTTCTAGATTGGGTTATTTCATTGGAGGGGATATCTGGTTTAGTTGCTGTCTGGGAAATATTGGCGGAAAAGGTATGTTTTGAGAGCCTTTCTGAACTGATATAGATTGGTAATGGCTCTAATGTCGGGGGGTAGGGTGTTCCAGCATTTTGGTACATAAAAACTGAATGCCCTGTTTGTGGTGTTCGTGTTGGACTTTGTTGAAGCCTTTGGTATTGCTAGCAAGTTTACAGCTGATGTTCTTCTTGCTCTATTGGGGGGGACCATGTGGATTAGATTCGTGAGTGAGAGGGATGAGGTGCCTTTGATTGCCTTAAATGCTAATACAAGGGATTTGAAGGTGATTCTCCCGTGAATTGGTAGCCAGTGCAGCTGTTTGAGAATGGGAGTCACGTGGTCGTTTCTGGATGCACCGTAGAGGACCCTAGCTGCGGCATTCATGGCCAACTGTAAGGGGGTTAGTGTGGATTGGGGGAGACCTTGTAGGATGGCATTTGCAAAGTCAAAATGCGGCAGGATCAGCGCTTGATATATGGTACGGAAATCGTCTGGGTCCAGCAGGGAGCGTAGGTGTTTGAGGGAACGGATTTTGAAGTAGATGGCTTTGACTACGCTGCTTATGTGGCGTCTCATGTCTAGATGTTGGTCCAGGGTAACTCCCAAATATTTTATTGCATCTTTAGTTTGCAAATCAGCTTCCTTGACACTGACGTGGGATGGGGGCGTAAAGTTGGAGTCTCTGGAGATGAAAAGGACCTCTGTTTTTTTATGCTGGATACGTAGGTTCTGTGTCTGGAGCCATGTTGAAACTGCATTGAAACAATCTGTGAGTGGGGTCAGGTCCATGTGGGTTGTGGAGAAAGGCATGTATAAAAGAATGTCATCTGCATATATCATGCAGTTTACGTTGAATGATCTTATGATATTGCATATGGGCTGCATGTAGATATTGAAGAGTAAGGAGGATAATGAGGATCCTTGAGGTACCCCTTGTTTTTGATGGAAGTGGCTAGACTCTTCTGATCCAGACTTCACATATTGCCATCTATCGTCCAGATAAGACTTGCACCATTTTAGTGCCTTGTTGCAGACACCCTTTTCTTTTAGTCTTCCCAGGAGGATTTCGTGACTCACGGAGTCAAAAGCCGCGGCGATGTCTAGGAAAATGAGGACAAAACCTTGATGGATGTTGTCGATTCCTGTGATGATATTGTTGATTAGACCAGTGAGTAGTGTCTCAACCCCGTGATGTTCTCTGAACCCATGTTGGCAGTTATCTAAGGGAGCAACAGAGTCTATGTGATCTTGAATTTGCCGTTGTGCTTCCTTCTCGATTATTTTGGCTAAGATGGGGATGCTAGCTATTGGTCGATAGGAGTCTACCTTTTGGGGGTCCAGTTTGGGGTTTTTCAGTAATGGTCTAATGGACGTCTGCTCTCACATACCTTCTGGCCTTGGTCTGAAAGTCCCTTCCACATGCAGTCTTCTCTCTTCCAGGTAGCCACTGGTGATTCCTATCTCTGCCACTCCATTCCTCTGGCTGAATCCAGTCCAATGGACTCTGCTGGCTTTTGGAATACCTCCCAGTATGAGTACTGCCTTGGAATCTCCCAGACCTTCCAATGGCCTTTCTTCTCTTCCTTCCAGAGAGTTTCCTTCTCTCTCTATCTGCTTGGCTTGGCTTCTGTTTCTCCAGGTGATACTGGTGCTTGTAGCCGTTGCTGTCTCTGTATCTCTTCCTCCCTCTGTAGCTGTTATCTGAAGAATAAGCTCTATTCTTATCCTGTTCTAATGTGTGCTGCTCCCTAACACAGCGCAGCTGTGTTGAATCAGGCCCTGCCCTTTGAGATGAGTGCTTAGGGATTACCTCATAGCTCTCTTGATTGCACACACATTCTCTCACTTCAGCCCCTCTCATGGCTGCTGGAAACCTGGTGCATTCTGGGACTGGTAGTCTTTTATGTGAAAACTCTGTTTTCTTGCTTCTACCAGAACTGACAGGTTGCTTGTTCAGAGTCACATCATCTTTTCTATAGCTCCTACCTGAGCTATGATAAGCTTCCTTATCACACTAATTTCCTTGGTATACCAAACTGCGCTTTTCCTTGAATGAGACTTATTGGGATTGAAGCTGTTGGCTATTGGCTGCCTGGGAGATTGTCATATTACATCTCCTAATGAACAGGTCAGTGCTCTTGGAATCCATTTGAAGTTGAGGGAGAACATCTTTTAGGAATTGGTCTTTGTTGAATTGGCAAAACTTTCTATGCAGATAGAATGTTGCATTCGTGTTGGATCTACTCGTGGGGGCTGTGATGTTAAATTGAATTGAGTGGTGGTCGGACCAGGAGATTTGTTGGATTTGTAACTTAGAGGCTGTAAAGTTACTTGACCAATTTTGTTGGATAAAAATGAGATCCAGGGTATTTCCTTTGACATGGGTAGGTTCTCTAATTATTTGAATAAAGCCAAGAGCTTCCATAGCTTCCATGAACCCTTGTGAAATATGGGTTGAGGCAGAAGGTAAGTTAGTCGCCTGGCACCATTGTGGATTTGTTAGTAGAGCTTTTGCTACAAAGGAAGTCAGTGATGCTTGACAGTGCCTCACCTTTTGAAGAAGGAGGATTATAAATTAGGCATAATTGCATATTATTGTTTTCTACTAGTAGCACGTCCATGCTATTTGCAAGGTCACTTGATATTTTTGATAGATACAATTCTTTTTTTGCTAGAATGGTTATGCCGCCTCCTCTTTTGTTTGCTCTTTGGTGATTGAAAATGTCGTATCCTAATGGTTTAAGCTGATTAATCAGGACTGTGTCATTGGACGTTAGCCATGGTTCTGTTATGAATAGAATGCCCAGTTTGTCTATTAAGTAATCAGTTATCAGAGGTATTTTATTCCTAATGGAGCGCGGGTTGATAAGGGAGCATCTTAGGTTGTCTGTAAAGGAGGTAGGCCTGACCTTTGTGTAACTCGCTTAGTTGAGGTTAATCTGAATTAGTCGCCGTTTTAGATTAGACCTGTTAGAGGAATTGCAGAGGAAATTTGCTTCAGAGGTATGCCTATGGAAGTTGTGAATGACTGGTAATGGGAATCCTGTTGGTGACAGGGTTTGCGTTGTGGTATGAATTGATAGGGATATGAGGAGACAAATGGTGATTAATGCCTGTATGGGATACGTTTCTACTACTATTGTAGAGAAAGAACACTGGCAAAGTGAATGCCCTAAGTGTAGCCTTCAAGGACTTAGGCTAAAGTTGAAAATGAATTTGGTAAATAGTTAGAACTTCAGATTACCTTTAAAAGGATTTCCTTTTAACGAAGGGTGCAGATATATAGTTGTTATGATGAAATCTTGGATCTCCTCAGCACAGGGGTCAGATTAGACTTTGCTCTTTTGAAAATTGTCTTGAATTAGATTCAGTGAATTGCTGTAGTTGTTGAGTAGTGTTGCATTTAAAATTGGAAAATCTGCTGTTGTAAGTTCTGCGTCGATCTTTGTGGTATGAGACTTCTTCAGTGCAGTAGATATTTGTTTCTCACCTTGCCCCGCCTAAAGGCCATGCCAAAGGGCCCTCTGGCAAGGCTCTCAGGCAAGCCAATTGGAGTAGTGAATTTAAGGTAGCGTGTGAGGCCCAATGTGCCCCGTCGGAGGGGAGTGGGGAGGAGCTTACCTGCCCGCACTCCCTCGATGCTGCCGAACGGTAGCTAGATGGGGGCTGAAAAAATAATGTAAACCGCCCTGATTACATGATAGGGTGGTATAGAAGACACTTAAATAAATAAAATAAAATAAATAATACTGCAGCGGCAATGCCCCTACGATGGTATATTTGCATGCTAACTGCACGTTATCCCTATGCTAATCATGCCCCTTTAGTAGACAATGTCAGCAACACTTCCCTGGTGGCCAGTGGACGCCAGGGCAGGTGCGACACAAAAATATAAGGTTAAGATTGGAGAGTCTTCTGAAGGCCCAAATGGCTCTTGGTCCTTGTAGTTTCCTTTGCTCCAATCTTCAATGAAACAATCAAGCTGAGTGGTGGGAATTAATAAGGCTTTTATTCCCCTTTTCACAGTGGTTCTAAATAGTGGGTTACAACTTTAAAGCAAATGTCCTTAACTCAGGTATTTATTTATTTATTTAACAGTTCTTCTATACCGCGCTTTTCAGATCAGTGCGGTTTACATTCAACGTCAACTATACAACACAGGCATTCTGAGTTGTAAACTTTACAATAAACAGGGAAATCAACATGGAAACAACTGGGGAAACTATCTACATTGTATTTACACTATTACCTTTTTCAAGCAGGTAGAAAACAAACTCAGGGTTCAAAGCAAAAACTGTTATACGTCACAGGAATGAAGGTGCTCAAACAAATAAAGAATGCTCTGCTGGCAATTCACCCAATCACAAGTCTGGCAGTGACTCTAAACTTTCAGAAATGCAAAGTGTACAGTCCATCTCATGGTCAGATAAATCTCCTGCCAGTTCCACTTGCATTGGCTCGATATCTGAAAGCTCTGATTCTATATCCCTGGTTTCTTGTAAAACACATTCAGGGGTTTTGTATATTTTCTGTAGCAGTTCCCAATGTCCTTGGCCTAGCCTAGGGCGTCGGCCACGTGCTGTGTGAGGCTTTAAAGTACCCTCTTTCTTTAGAGGTTTTCTAGCCGCTTTATCATAGCTTTTAACATTCCCAGCTTTCTTATCAGGCATACATTTCTCATACCTTGTATGGCAGCAATCCTCAAGTAACCGGCTTTCTTCCACTGCCTGCTTTCCCCAGGCAGCAGCTTGGTGAATTCCTTTTCTATGAAAGTTAGGCTTACCCTGTAGCCTTTGACTTCCTTCTCCTGGTGAAGGCCTGCCTCTGTACAAGCCCAGCTTCTGGCTTTCTGGCTCAGTGTGGCTTGGCTTCTCCAGCTGATTCTTGTTTGGCTTAGGGTTGCAGTTACAGCAGTGCTTTTGCCTCTGAGGGCAAACAGCTCTCGGTTTGGCTTGAGCTGACACCTCCTTAGGTCCTTCCTCAGCTCCTGGGAAATCACCTCTCCCTCTTGGGAATCCTCTAGCACTAGAGTAGTCAGGTTTCCACTTCCACCTCTCACTCTCTGTGCTGCCAGTGATTCTCCCCTTGCTTCTGCTTGGGCAGCTGCTTCTGCTGGTGCTTCTATCTCCGAGGCTGCCAGTGCTCCTTCTGCCCCTTCTCCTTCCTCCCCAGTCTTCCACACTCCCCTTATGAATCCCTCCTGCCTTTGAGGATTGGAAGCTGGTTGGCATTTCCTCATGACCAGCTGGGCGTGGCTCCTCAGTCTTCCTGAAGACACTCTTGCTCCCTCTAGCTGGTTCCTGGGAATATTGCAAGTCTTTTTCTCTGTGAAAAACACCTTTTTTCCTCTCAACTGGTCTCTTATCAGCCCTCGCTGCATGACAACATGCCCCCCCTCTATACCTTAGGAGGTGTTGATCTGTTCTGTTTTTTTTGTTGTTTTTTTTACCTCAAGCTTTTCTAAGGATATTTGGTATATTGCCTTACTTTATTTATCCTATATGTATTTTTGAGGAAAGATCTGGAGGTTTTGGGGTGAAACATTTCATCGTGGTATTTGCTTTGATCTGTTGATGTATTTAACCAGTTATTTATTTAACCAGTTTTGTATACCACCTTATCCTTCAATCAAAGTGGTTGACAAGACAACAAAGGCTAAGATACTGAGAGTATGAGAGAACAAAAACAATACATTACAGTATAAATACAAAAAAAATAGTATGTTATAATACTATATCATAGTGAAATTAAATATACATAATGGTTAATTTAAGTAATTTCACCAAATGATTCTATAAATAAGTAAGTCTTTAAAGATTTGCGAAAGTCCTTAATTTCTTCTTGAGTTCTTAAGTCTTCAGGAATAGAATTCCATAACTCTGGTGCCATAAAGGAAAACACTCTTTTATCATTGGGATATGATCTTATAGATAGGATTAAGGTCTTACTATTAAGGTACTAATCTTTGTTGTCTTTGTCTGTTATGGCATAGTCCATCGTGCTTTGACCTTGTTTTGCATTAAGGACCTCAAGTGGAGATACACCCTCAAGACTTCGCAACGCACCTACAATCCAAGATGTGCCTTATCAACAAATCCTCTGTACCAACCGCTACACCTGTGCAGGTCATCCCTGGCACCCTTTCTGCATTCTCAATCCCCTCCAAGAAAGGAATTGAAGACACCATTACAGCCCTCAACATTACCACATCCCAGTCCGATCCATGCCCTGCCTTCTGGATCAAGGAGCTTCGCAGTCACTTTAGCCCAGTTATCGCCAACATAATGAACCTCTCCTTTTCAACTGGATTATTCCCCACAGCCCTTAAGCATACCTCAATTAGACCCCTGTTGAAAAACTGCAAGCTCGACCCCCTAAAGGTAGAATCCTATAGACCCATCTCCAGCATACCTCTACTTGCTAAGATCATAGAAAAAGTGGTCCAACGACAGCTACAGGACCATATTGACTGTGTTGCACCACTAGACCCATGCCAACATGGCTTCAGAGAACTCCATGGAGTCGAAACTCTCCTCACCATACTCTTCAGTAAGTTGATCTCTGGCATAGATAACATCCGCCAAGGTTTTGCCTTCATATTTCTGGACATCGCCGCAGCGTTTGATTCAGTAGATCACGAACTCCTTTTAGCGAGACTAACTGAGAAGGGCATCACTGGAACAGCGCTTGAATGGTGCAGGTCCTATCTATCCGGAAGATGGCAGCATGTCCGCTCAGGAGGCAGAACTTCTGAACCCTTCCACCTAAATCAGGGAGTCCCTCAAGGCTCCTCACTTTCTGCCCTCCTATTTAACATCTACATGCAACCACTCTGTGAGATCATACGGTCATTTAAGGTTGACTACATGCTCTACGCCGATGATGTTCTTCTTTACACCCCAATCTCCACTGAACATTTGGATCTCTCCCCTCTAATAAACTGTTTCAATGCGGTTTCTGACTGGCTTCTCTCTCAAAACCTCCGTATACAACATAAGAAAACGGAGGTCCTCTTTATTACAAGGAATCCCAACTTCAACCCACCTCAACTTCTCAAGACTAAGGAAGCTGAATTGCAATCCAAACCCTCAATACGTTACCTTGGAATCATTCTGGATCAACGCCTAGATATGAAATCCCACATAGGAAACACCGTCAGAACCATATACTACAAGATCCGCTCGTTGAGACATTTACGATCCATGCTGGAACCAAAAGATTTCAGGACAATATACCAAGCACTGATTATCCCCCACTTTGATTTTGCTAACGTCATTCTTCAAGGTCTTCCTCAATCCACCTTAAACCCGCTACAGCTGGCAATGAATGCCGCAGCCAGGGTACTTCAGGGAGCCTCCAGAACTGACCACGTTACCCCTCTGCTGATTCAATTACATTGGCTACCCATTCAGGCCAGAATTATCTTCAAAACCCTATTGCTCACTTTCAAAGCTCTTAATAACCTCTCTGCTACATCCTTATCTGACCTTATTCACTCTACTGTACCAAACAGAGTGAGAAGATCCTCAACCATCAACTCCCTAAACCTCCCTAAGGCCCTTACAAGCTGTGCATCCTCTACGGCCAACAGAGCTTTTATCCTTTGTGCCCCTAGGTGCTGGAATGCACTACCCCCTGGCATCCGGGCTATCAACAGCTTATTACAATTCAAGAAAGCCCTCAAATTCTTTCTCTTCAACAAGTTCCTTATAGAGTCATCCACACCTATTGACCTCTGTGACCTCACCCAATTACCCAATCCCATGATACCTCAATAGCATGCTTGGCTGATTCCATATAACAAGTGAATATATTCCTAGCACCTGTTACTAGTAACATGTTACTATTTAGTTATACCACATCTGTAAATAGTCTGTATATAGTTCCCCCGTTTGATCCAAGTTCCTTCCCTTGTTATCTGTAAACTCATGCATGTTGATTGTACTGAGATTTTTGTTCGATGTGAACCGCGCTGATGCCGAATAGTGCGGTATATAAGAGAATGTAAAATAAATAAAAAATAAATAAATAAGAGTAAATTTTCCCAGGGTCTACTCTAACTCTGTTTAAGACACATAGCCCTAAGGATTTACATATGCTAGGGAGTTTCTTCCCATTTGTATTATGTAGACCATCAAGCTGATCCTTTGTTTTTTAATAATACTTGATTAAGCTATTCTTTCAATATGTGCTTGTTTCCCTAGTTGACCTGGCTCCTCTTGTAGGAGGCTTCAGATCCTCCCTTTAAAAGACTGCCTTTTGTTGTCTGTATTGGTTGCTGTTGATGCCACCTCTCTCCTCTTAATTGATTCTCCAGTTCTGAAGGTGGCTTCTACATCTGATCCAGACCATGACGCACACACACATTATTTTAAAAAAAAAGAACACTTTCTGATGGCATTTTATGAAACTGATTATTTTTTATTTAACTAAAATCTTGACCATATTTTTGCAGATGCTAAGCCACTTCCTGGCAATTCAGAATTACAGCAGAGAGCAGAGAAAAGGAAAGCTGTATCCAGACTCACTGATGATACCTTGAAAAAGGTGAGTGTAAGAGAGGCTGGTCATAATAGGTCTGTGCTTTTGTACAGTGTTTTCTCTAATTTTTCAGTGTATTTATTTATTTAGCTGTTGAGGGGAAGAGTAGTCTAGTGGTTAGGACAAGGTACTTCATGCCGGAGGGCCGGGGGTTCAAGTCCCACCTGGGGACAGCAATCTCAGGCCGGAGGAACTGGGATTTCTAGTCCTATAGGCACTCCTTGTGGTCTTGGGCAAGCCACTTAACCCTCCATTGTCCATGTTCCCTGTAAGTATTAGTGTATGTGTGTCATATCCCCTCATGTTAAATGTATCCCCCAATTGACCGCTTTGACCCGGTGAAAAGCGGAATATAAATACAGCTAGCTAAATAATAAATCAACAGTTTATATATAGGGAGGAGTGGTCTAGTGGTTAGGACAAGGTACTTCAGGCTGGAGGGCCGGGGGTTCAAGTCCCACCTGGGGACAGTAATCTCAGGCTGGAGGGACTGGGATTTCTAGTCCTATAGGCACTGAACCTTTATAGCCACTTAACTCTCCATTGCCCATGTTCCCTGTAAGTATTAGCGTATGTGTCTCATATCCCCTTGTGTTAAACTTGTCATATTCACAGGATAAAGGTATCTGTTTCCCCTAGACCAGCAGTTCTTAATGCAGTCCTCAGGACACACCTAGCTAATCAGGTTTTCAAAATAACTGTTATGAATATACATGCAAAAGATTTGCATGCACTGCCTCCTTTGTATGCATATTCATTGTGGTTATCCTGAAAATCCAACTGGCTAAATGTGTCCAAAGGACTGGGTTGAGAACACCCGTGCACTAGACTATAAATGCCGCAAATGAATGCTACTCTCATCTATATGTAGATGTTTGCAATGCAAATGCAATGTGTGCCTTCGAGTCAGTCCTGACTCCTGGCGACCCAGAAGCTCCTGGGTTTTCTTGGCATTGTCACCGGAAGTAGATTGCCAGGCCTTTCTTCCGAGGCAATGGAGGGTGAAGTGACTTGCCCAAGGCCACAAGGAGTGCTAGTGGGAATCGAACCTAGTTGCTTGGTTACCAAGCCAGTGTTCTAACCACTAGGCTACTCCTCCACTCCCTGTTGATGTTTAGAAACATAGAAACAATAACAGCAGAAAAAGACCATACTGCCTATCCAGTCTGCCTTTCCATAACAACTACTAGAGTCTCTTTTTTCCTTTAGAGATCTTCCATGTTTGCCCCATGCTTTCTTCAGTTCAGATACAGTCCTCATCTCTACTACCTCCACTGGGAGACTATTCCATGCATCTACCACTCTTTCCATAAAGAAATATTTCTGCATATTACTCCTGAGTCTGTTCTCTTTCACCTTCATCCTATGCCCCCTCATTGCAGAATTTTCTTTCGATTGAAAGAGATTCTTCTCCTCCTATGCATTTATGCCACAGAGGTTATTTAAATGTCTCTATCAAATCTCCCCTCTTCTAAAGTATATATTGAGATCTTTGTCTGTCCCCATATGCATTATGATAGAGCCACTAACCATTTTGATAGCCATCCTCTGCACCAAAGCTGAGTCGGTTGATATAGTGTATCTGGATTTTCAGAAAGCCTCATAAGAGGCTGACTTTTGGCAAAATTAAAAAGTCATAGGATTTATTATTTATTTATTTGTTTACATTCTCTTATATACCTCGCTATTCTGCATCAGTGCAGTTTACATTGAACAAACTGAAATTACATTGAACAGGGCATTATAACTTGGAGATAACTATTTTACAGGGAACATGGGCTATGGAGTGTTAAGTGGCTTGCCCAAGACCCCAGTCCTTCCGGCCCAAGGTTGCTGTCCTCTAGTGGGATTTGAACCCGCGACCTTCCGGCCTGAAGTACCTTGCCCCAACCAGTAGGAGGCAGTGTACTATTTTGGATCAGGAACTGGTTAAAAAATAGAAAGCAGAGGGTAGGGCTAAAAGGCCAGTTTTCCCAATGGAGAAAGGTGAACAGTGGAGTACCCCAGGGATCTGTGCTGGGTCCGCTGCTTTTTAACATATTCATAAATGACGAGTGAGGTTATCAAATTTGCAGATGAGACAAAACTATTCAAAGTTGCTAAAACCCATGAGGATTGTGGAAAATTGCAAGAGGATCTTGATAAATTGGAAGACTGGGCATCCAAATGGCAGATGAAATTTAATGTGAACAAGTGCAAAGTTATGCACCTAGAAAAGAACAACCCAAACTATGGTTACATGATACAAGATTCCACATTAGGAACCACCACCCAGGAAAAAGATTTGGGCATCATCCTGGATAACATGTCGAAACCCTCTGCCTAGTGTGCAGCGGTGGCCAAGACAGCAAATAGAAAGCTAGGTATCATAAGGAAAGGAATGGAGAATAAAACAAAGGATATTTAATGCCTCTGTATCGTTCCATGGTGTGACTGCACCTTGAATATTGTGTGCAATTCTGGTCGCCATATCTTAAAAAGGATATAGCTTAGAAAAGGTAGAGAGAAGAGCCACCAAAACGGTGAAAGGGATGGAAGGATACCCTGATGAAGAGAGGCTAAAAAGGTTAGGGCTCTTCAACCTGGAAAAGAGACGGCTAAGGGGAGATATGATAGAGGTCTATAAATTAATGAATGGAGTGGAACAGGCAAACGTAGATCGATTGTTTACGCCATCAAATTATAGAAAGACTAGTGAATATGCAATGAAGCTACAGGGTAACCTATTTAAGACTAATAAGAGAAAATATCTCCAGGAACAAGCAGGAATGTAGTCTTCACATATGGGTATCATCGGTACCGACGGAGCCTGCACGGGAATGCTCCCCAGCATCCAATAGGAATGCTTTTGGGAGCATCCCTCAGCAAATGCACGCTGCCTTCCCACCTTTCCAACTGTCCCTCTTCAGTTCTTCGTTTTCCGCGGAGCTGACAGGATCTATTCCCTGTCACCGCAGAAAATTCCGTCTTTAAATTTGTTTTCTTGTGGTCGCGTTTGCCTACCACACGATGCTTACCGGTACCGCCGGTTCTTTTCTTTTAAAAAAAACAAACAAAACAACTTATGCTTTAAACTGTTTCTCTTCAGAAACCTTTCTCTTTTGGTGCTAGGCCCCATTTTGGGCGCTAGGCCCCATATTCCTAAAACACGGAAAAGCCAACTAGTGGTTTTAAAAAATGTACTATTTATTTATTTAACAGTATTTCTATACCGTCTTATCCTAAAACTAAGTGTGGCGGTACTGTTTCCGTCACTGACACCCATGATTGGTGTCTTAAATGTTTAGGGCCTGAACATTCTCCAACTGAATGTGTCTCCTGTATGGGGATGACTAAAAGAGGAAGACAGAACCGGGCTGCAAAGCTCGGTACCCTCTTTTCTTCGGATGCCAGATCCATTGCATCGGCATCGTCAAGGGCCTCTTCTTCCTCCCATGGATTTTCAGGTAACTAAACATAAAAGCCGGTCCTCAAAGAGTAGCTCTCCTGCTAAGCATCGAGAGGCCATTGGCATTGCCCTTGAGGGAACCACACCGGCAAAACAGCACCGGCGGGAGGCTTCGGCTTCCAAAGCATCGATGGGGCTTCAGGATGTTCTCGAGGCCCCAACCTCGCAAGAACTACCTGTGCCATGCTCAGGGGTTCCAGCCGTTTTTACCGGTACTGACACCCAGGCATCGGCAGCGTCGATAGACCAGAGGTTCCTCGCTATCGAACGCAGCATTGCAGCTCTTCTTTCAGCTGCGGTACCGTTGGTCCAACAGGCACCGGTACCAACATCGACACGGATGCCGGTGCTGACACTGGTACTGGTACCAACGGTACCGGCCCCGGTGGGTACTCTTCCCACGCCATCTCTGGCTGGAATCGACAGATCGATACTGGGACCGTGCTTTGCAGGAGTATCGTGGTCAGGAATACTCTGAAGACTCTGACAATTCTGCTGGTACTAGAGGGTTTCTCCCAGAAGATTCCTCTTCTCCCCAACGCAGAATGTCACCTCCAGAGGACATGTCTTTTCAGGATTTTATCCGTGATATGGCCAAAGGCCTTTCAATCACAGTAGCCCCTGAAGAGGAACCCAGAGCAAAGGAATTGGAAATTCTCCAATATCCTAAAGCTCCTAAGGAGGAGAGCCACTCTGCCTATCCATGAAATTCTGCATAACTTGATGCTCAGAATGTGGGAGACACCTCTGGCTACTTCTCCTCACTCTAGGAGACTTGATACGATGTATCGAGTTCCGCCATGTCCTGGATTTCAAAAAACTCAGCTGCCACACCATTCAGTGATAGTGGAATCAGCCATGCATAGGATGAAAAGTGCAAACATAGAAACATAGCAATATGATGACAGAAAAAGACCACATGGCCTATCTAGTCTGTCTTTCCATAACAACTACAACAGTCCCCTTTTTACCTTTAGAGATCCTCTGTGTTTGTCCCATGCTTTTTTGAATTCAGTTACTGTCCTCATCTCTACCACCTCCACTGGGAGACTATTCCACAGATCCACTACTCTTTCTGTAAAGAAATATTTCCGCATATCACTCCTGAAACTATCTCCCTTCACCCTCATCCCATGTCCCCTCGTAGCAGAACTTGCTTTCAATTGAAAGAGGCTCTCTCCCGGAACATTTATGCCATGGAGGTATTTAAACATCTCAATCATATCACCTCTATCCCGCCTTTCCTCTAAGGTGTACATATTAAGATCCTTCAGTCTGCCCTCATATGCTTTATAATGAAGACCACTAATCATTTTAGTAGCCACACTCTGCACTGACTCCATCCTGTTCACATCCTGTTCACATCCTTTTGAAGGTGCGTTCTCCAGAATTGCACACTATACTCCAAATGAGGTCGCACCAAAGACTTATACACAGGCATTATCACCTCCTTTTTTCTGCTAGCCATTCCTCTCCGTATGCACCTAAGCATCCTTCTAGCTTTTGCCGTCGCCTTTTCTACCTGTTTAGCTATTTTAAGATCATCAGACACAACCACGCCTAGGTCCCGCTCTTCTTTAGTGGACAAAAGAACTTCACCCCTATTGCTCCCTTGGATTGCTGCAGCCCAAATGCATGACCTTACATTTTTTAATATTAAATCCCAGCTGCCAAATTCTAGACCATTCTTCAAGCTTAGCTAGATCCCTCCTCATGTTATGTACCCCTTCCTGGGTGTCTACTCTATTGCAGATTTTGGTATCATCCGCAAAGAGGCAAACCTTACCTGAAAGCCCTTCCACTATATCACTAACAAAGATGTTAAAAAGAATCGGACCAAAGACAGATCCCTGGGGCACACCACTGATAACATCCTCCTCCTCAGAGTGAGCTCCATTTACTTGTACTCTATGTCGCCTCCCACCCAACCAATTTCTAACCCAAGCAGTAACTTTAGGGTCTATCCCTAGGGTGCTCAGTTTGTTTATAAGTCGCCTGTGAGGAACAGTGTCAAAGGCTTTACTGAAATCTAAATACACCACATCTAGGCTCTCCCTCGGTCCAACTCCCTGGTAACCCAGTCAAAGAAATCAATCAGATTTGTCTGACAAGACCTGCCTCTAGTGAATCCATGCTGCCAAGATTCCTGTAATCCGCTGGACTCCAGAAACCTCACTATTTTCTCTTTCGGCAGCGTTTCCAATAATTTACTCACCACCGAAGTTAAACTAACGGCCTAACAGTAGCCCCTGAAGAGGAACCCAGAGCAAAGGAATTGGAAATTCTCCAATATCCTAAAGCTCCTAAGGAGGCAGCCACTCTGCCTATCCATGAAATTCTGCAGAACTTGATGCTCAGAATGTGGGAGACACCTCTGGCTACTTCTCCTCACTCTAGGAGACTTGATACTATGTATCGAGTTCCGCCATGTCCTGGATTTCAAAAAACTCTGCTGCCACACCATTCAGTGGTAGTGGAATCAGCCATGCGTAGGATGAAAAGTGCAAAGAGGCATGCATCCAATCCTCCAGGTCGTGAATGCAGGACTCTGGATGCTTTTGGGCGCCGAACTTGTCAAGCTTCCATGCTTTCAGCTAGGAGCAGTTCATATATTCTATATATGGGAATGTTCCTCAAGGAAGTCACAGGAGACTTGGAACTTATGAGCCCATTTCTCCCAGATGACAAGAGACAAGATTTTCTTGCTCTAGTTAAGCATGCTCAAGATGTCTCCAAGTCTGTTAATCGTGCAGCCTTTGACTGCTTCGAATGCATCAGCAGAACCTCCGCTATTGCCATTGGCGCACGACGGATTGCCTGGCTACAGGTATCAGACTTGGAGACCTGGGTACAGGACAAGTTAGGCAACATTCCTTGCACAGGGGAGAATCTCTTCGGCAAGAACTGGCAGGAAAAGGCTAACGAGTTAGATGCTGACAATACTACTCTAGATAGATTGTCATAATCTACAGCCACTCCAGCCAAAAAGAAGCCTTATAAAAAACCCTCTTTTATTTATTTATTTAATACTTTTATATACCGCGCTATTCAACATCAGCGCAGTTTACATGGAACATCAAAGAAGTTTTACGGTGGGGTTACACCGTAAATTACAGATAACAGGGAGATTAACTTGGATAGCATGTTAACTATTTACACAAAAGGCATAAGGTGAATACCCTATGTACATCACATTGTGGAATGGTTACTGGGTGGTTAAGCATCTGTGTTGTGTGCAGGGCACTTTGGCGTACCTACTTCAGGGTAGCACTTGAGGAAGAGGTGGTGCTTTCAGCAAAAAAGAGGAAGTTTTATCCTTCCTATACCCAGCAGAGTCAAACTCAAGGTCAGGTTCCCCAAAAGGGACAAACTAGACAGCAAAAGAAGCCAAAAGGCCCAAGAGCCCAACCATCTCTCTAGGTTCAGCCCCCTCAAGGGCTTTGACTCCTTCCTAGAGAGCTTTGCCTTCCTGCCTCTGAGGGATCCCCAACCCCCCAATATCCCGGGCAGGTTATGCCACTTTGCCAACAGATGGCATCAGATAACAACAGAAGATTGGACATTGTCCATTGTAGGAGAAGGGTATAAGCTTCATTTTCACAGCATGCCCCCTCTACAGTTCTAAAGCAATTCAATTCTCAAACCTCTGCAGACAATCTGCTAGATCACGAGGTCTCGACACTTCTTGCCCAAGGGGCAATAGAGGAAGTACCCATTCTTCAACGGGGTGAAGGGTTCTACTCCCCCTCTTTTCTTATTCCAAAGAAAACAGGCGGACACAGACCCATTCTGGATCTCAGAGAATTGAACAAATATCTGTTTCGAGAGAAGTTCAAAATGATTTCTCTAGGAACTCTTCTGCCATACCTTCAAAGTCAGGATTGGCTTTGCTCACTAGACTTAAAGATGCATATACTCACGTTCTCATCCATCCAGATCACAGGAAATTCTTACGTTTCAGGGGAAAACATTTCCAGTACAGGGTTCTTCCCTTTGGTCTAGCTTCAGCATCAAGGGTATTCACGAAATGCATGGCAGTAGTAGCTGCATTTCTACGAACGCTGGAGATATTCGTCTTTGCTTATTTGGACGACTGGCTCATTCGAGCCCCTACAGTTGCAGAGACCAGCACTGCACTGTCCCGTACAATGCGAATCCTCCAATACTTGGGATTGTTAATAAACTTCCCAAAATCCCAGTGCCTGGAATTCATCGGAGCCTGTCTAGATTCCAGGCAGGCAAGGGCTTTCCTTCCACAGGCCTGGTGTCTTCGCATAATACATCTAGCTTCTCAAGCAGCAGGCAAAATCCTCCCTACAGTTACTGGGACATATGGCATCCACAGTTCATGTAGTCCCATATGCTCGCCTCCACATGCGAGCAGCTCAGTGGACTCTTTCCACACAGTGGATACAGGCGACAGGTCATTTATCGGGACAAAAATAATAAACTCTCAACGACTAATTTTGTCCCTCCAATGGTGGCAATCACTAGAAAAACTGACAGTGGGGTCTCCCCTTCATCAACCCCTTTTTCAGGCCACCCTAACAACAGATGCATCACAGGTGGGGTTGGGGAGCACACCTGAATCATCTCTCTACCCAGGTAACCTGGACTCCACAGGAGGCTGGTTTACACATAAACCTCCTGGAATTAAGAGCAATCTATTTAGCTCTTCGAGTATTCCACGCCAAGCTCAGCTACAAGACAGTCCTAGTCCAGACGGACAATCAAGTAGCCATGTTCTATGTGAACAAGCAGGGCGGAACAGGCTCGCTGTCGTATGCAATGAAGCTTTATGACTGTGGGCCCTCGCCAGAGAGCATCAAATTCACCTTCTAGTGGTATATCTTCCAGGCTTTCAAAACCTGTGGGCAGACAGCCTCAGTCGAGTATGCTGCCTCACGCGTGGTCCCTCCACCTAGACCAGGTGGCAAAG